>CAOJBJ016761711.1:0-22207 GCA_948291685.1 Euphorbia celastroides | reverse complement strand
AGGTGAAGTACTATTCCCTTAAACCAATCAAATATCACGTCTGGAGATTATCACAGAAAATGTCATGTTTTTTACCTCATTCTCCCGCCAAAAAAAACCAGAAAACCGGGATATATTACTCTTGATCTGAATAGCCTGCGTAAGCAAGGAAATAAGTTCACATACATAACTGTTGAATTGTTATGTAGCATCTATACATCGTAAAACCAATACAGATCATTACAGGGTTGGAGGAGCCCAACCAAGAGCAAGTTTTAGTAGTTGGATTACCTTCCCTCTCCTACCAAAGATAATCGTATGAAGTAACTTCAAGGTATCATCAGCCTTCCTCCTGGATAACTTGAATGCAACTGAGGAAAAATAAGGAAGTGGAGTCGTTAGAGCAGCAAACTTATATTAAGGAAAAACTGACATTTCCTACTAAAGGAGAGTAAACAAAAAAATCCTTATTTCGAAAGAAAAAAAACATAGCAACTCCTCAATTTGAACGTCTTTATGTTACTCGCCAATGCATTGTCATAGAGTACACATCAATCCAAATTTTCACATGCAAAATTAGATCACAGATTTCAGGCTAGAATCTCTTTGGCGTATGCGTACAATAATGATTCTAAATTGATTATTATAAGGCTTGACATTTTTAACCACAAAAGAGAAGGCTCAACAAAGAAAAACAAATACCTTCATTCATGATACACAATAATTTTTTTTAAACATTAAATTTCTTTCAATCCACTAGCTAGAAAAACCTGCAGGATCTACCATGGGCCCGAAAAATAAACCAATGTTTTATGACTACGAAGGAACCCAAAATATGCTTAATTGATTTTTATCTTGACTGTACAACAGATTGACAAAAATCCTGCAACTGATGTTAAATCTTGTTTTATGCGACAAAATCATATTAAACAGGATAACCGAATGAAGATATCAAAAAGGATGAAAGAAACATTCCTCACTAAAAACAGAGCTGGAATTAAGATGTAAGACATCCACCATACCATTAGGAATATCTTTCAACGGGGTACCCTGGCCCTGCAATTCCAAATCAAATGTAAAATAAGATTTACAAAAGTGAGCATGAAATGCTTCATGATATTTCGCCAAGAGAATTAAAAAATAAAACATAACCTTTTCAATCTTAAGTTCTTTGTTAGCGTCTTTCTCAATAGAGGCGACTAGCCTTTCAACTGTTTTTCGCTCACGCTGAGGCCTGTCAGAGGCAGGGGTCCTTACTTCTGGCTCCTTTTTCTGCTCCACATCTCCCCTTTTAACTTTCTCCTTGCTGTCTTTCTTCTCCCCATCACTCTTCCCTTTCCCACGTTTCTTCACCACCTTTTCTTCAGTCTCTTCAATCTTCTCTTCTTTCTCTTCAGCCTCCTCCTCTCCTGCCTCTTCAACCTTCTCTTCTTTCTCTTCCACCTCTTTCTCCTCTTCTGCCTCTTCAACCTTCTCTTCTTTCTCTTCAGAACCCTCATCCTCTTCCTCCTTTTCAACCTTCTCTTCAGAACCGCCAATTTCCTCTGTTTCTTTGGCATCCTCCTTTCCTTTGACATCCTCTGTGTCTACTGATACATTCTCTTTCTGCACTGCTTCTGTTTCCGGTTGCCCCTTTTCTTCATCATTCACCACGTTTTCTTCCGCTCCTGTGCTTTCCTTTTCCTTTTCTTTTCCTTCATTTACCTTGGGGTCTACATCCATTTTCTCAGTGCCAGTTTCCTCGTTGCCTTTTGTATCATCATCCATTTCTTTCACTCCATTATTTTCTTCTTTCTCCTTTGTCAAAACTTGACCAGAAATTTCTGGGGCGCTTGTTCCATTTGCTTCTACCTTGGGAATTTTAGCTTCACTTTCCTCCTCACCCATTAGGAACCCGATCTGCAACAGAATGTAATTTCAGGAGTTTTACATTGTTTACCCCCGAAAAAAGAATCAGCTGGGTCTATATATCATACGAGCCAAAAAGCAGAAAAAAAGTTCATATGAACATATAATCATTGATCATGGTTCTCTTAGTCTTAAGAGGACGAAAAAACTTAGAAATACAATCACATGCCCTCCAATAGACCTTATCCTCTTACATCAAGCTGGTTTTTTCCTCACAAATTGTATTGCTATACATGATAAACATGCATTTTACAACTGCTAAGTTTTCTATCCAATAACATTTCAACATACCAAATTCACCATAAGTCTATGAAGATATCAATAAGAATGAAACACTCAATTGGAAGACAGTATCAGGCAAACCAAACATTACATTTGTCATTGACAACAAAGCACAGTAATAAAATGCCATCATATGATGCACAAAATTTCTGCAAATTTCCAGTTAATATGTTCTTCCAGGATCTAGAAGATAGGCAAATGTTCAACGTATAGCAAGTCATGTGAAGCTAAATTATAAACCAAACGTACTTACTAACCCAAATTAGCGAAAATTAGAGTTCAATTTCAGTAATTAGAAGGCATATTGAACCCAAAAGACTTTCTTCGTTTTCAATGCTCAGCATATCCACAGCAACCAAACAGAGGATGAGAAGACACAGAATTCAATTAGCAAAGAACATGACAAAAAAAAAAGAATCCACAAATTCCAACCGAATACAACAAAATAAAAACCCTAACAATTGAAACAGTAATCTGAACCACAACCCAAGTGTCAAATTGGACAGAAAGAGCAATTCAGCAAAAATTAGAAGCAAAGAACATGAAATTCACAAAATAACAAAGATGCAAAAGCATAAAGAGGAGTAATTGAAACTTACAGAGATCAGTGAGCCCTAATTCGATGGAAATGACAGGTCTCAAAGGTCAAGTCTTTAGAGCTCGAACTCACTCTCTTTCTCTCACTTGGGGGGGCACGTTGCTAGCTTCTGAGCTTCGATTTATCCATAGTGATGTATTATTGCTATTATTTTTCTTTTGTACTATAAATTAATATAAAAGTGGTCCTTTTATTATTTATTTATTGATTTTGCAGGGCGGACCTGAAATCCGGATTCAAAATGCGGTTAAATTCCACGTAGGATGGAACTTTCAGACGTGGGGGGATAGACGGATGAGATTGGAATCTGGGAGAATCGGGAGAAATGAAGGGCTGTGATTTGATATTCGAAGCGAAGTTGGAGGAGCCTTTTGTTAGATTTTTTCTTTTTTTGGATAATTGCAGTTAGAAAATTAACCGTAAAAGAAAAAGGAAATGTGCCTATCCCACGATGTGGAATGTGCCAATTCTTTCCTTTTCTACTTATTTTAAAACCCAAAAAAGACAATAATGCTAGCAATTAAAATTTAATCAATTATGTGATTATTTATCATAATTGAAAAAATTTATAAATATAAGTTATACTATCTATGTGAAAACGACTATTATTATTTGATTTTGTTTTATCTTACTTTGTTTTTACTATGTAAATTACACAATATGATTTTTTTTTTTTTGTTTAGCTCATGGTTTAAAATTAGTAGCACATTGTATTGTGTGTTAAGTCCGGTCTTTTAACTCCACTTAACTATTTTTAGTTTTTTGATACATCGATGTTTCTAGCTAATGCAGCAGATGTCTTGTCATGTAAGGGCTAGATATATTTATCCACCTTTAATTGAAATTGTATTATTTTTTATTTAATATATACACTATATTCTTTAAGCGAAAAAACAATAACGAATACAAATTTTGAAGTTTTTAGCTTGCCTCCCTCTCCACGTTGTATCAAATATCATTGCATTTATGATCCAATTTTTCTATCTTTGCTAATTCAATTCTAGGTAATCTAAGACTTGTTCTTCCAAATTCCTTGTTTGTTTCTTTCTCGTATCCTTGAAAAAAATTGTAGGGTCAACCAGTCGCTGGAGTCCGGAAGCAGTGGGACAAGAATGAGATCCAGTTGAAGAAGCAACAGTTGGTTCAGATGTAGTTAGGGTTCAGAAGTAGTGGATCCGGATGCTATTTAGAAGGGGTTCCAGATTTGAACAATTATAGAGTCCGAAAGAAGGTATGGACTGCAAAAACGGGTAAAGGTTAATTAGTGAAATTGAATCGTGTCTGGCACTATTTTTGAAGGATACTGCAAGATTTCTTTCATAATTAGATGGTGTCTGAATACAACAATGGAATCGGTACTCACTACAAGCTACAAATTTCAAAGCACTATTGGTCACAAAAAATCAAACAACTTAAATGTGACAGTTTTGGGTAAGACATTTAAAAATATTTAATAATAATAAAAAAGGTTCCGGAAAATGGCTTATCATCACCCACGTAGGGGTAAATCGACGAATTTTCACTAGAAATGGCTTCCGCACCATTTCTCTCATGTGCACGAGGGTCCAGATTATCCCTCTAACACTTTTATAGGCTCATAATAAAACACTTTAATTAAGCTCAAAAACCAGCAATAAACTTTCCTTGTCGGATATTGCTCCTTTCAAAAGTGAGCAAAGCTCATGTTTTTCTATAAAAATAATTATCGTGTTAACTTTGTTGAGAACTCATTTAACTGCAATTTCAAAATTACATGTTCATGAGCCATTTGACATTTCTATCTCTTAATATATTCCTATAATAGGAAGGCCTTACTTCAACTTAAAATATTACATATTGACGGACCTTCTTCAACTTAAAGGCAATTTCTTAAGAAAAATTGTAGTTTTTACCGACCAATTATACCCTCTTTAGAAATAACGAATAAACTTCTAAAATTTTGATTACAACTCTCTTTTTACTATTGAAAACTAGTTAGAAGTGTAGAATTTTGGATTCTTTGACATTTAGACTATAGTATAAATGCTTTCATAGTTACATGCAAATTTATAGACTAAATTATTCATTGAGAGCTATAATTTCCATACTACCGTTAGCCACTAACTTTCCTGGGAAGTTACACTTTCATAAACTCCTTAGGGGCAATCCTTACGCTCCCTCCAGCTTGTACTTTTTTCGTTGCTCAACAATTATTGTAAAACTTGATTGTTAAACATCACATAAGTTGCGTTGAACTCACAAGACCAATCGACTTGGTCTAATGTTCGGTCCCTAAATAGATCTACTCTCCGCCAGGGTCTCTTAAACCCGTAGGATTTACGCGCTCTTTTATTTATATCTCCCTTAGAGTCCTAGTACAATAGAAGAGATAACCTTTACTTCTATTCTCGTAGCTACACCCCACACAACTAGTCAACCCAATTCCTGATATAAGGTCAAAGACTACATCTCTCTTGTCCTCACTTTAATGGTCGAGTATGACAGTATACTCTTGGTCAATTCAACTCTCACAAATGATAACAACAAATATAACAATAAGAGAGATGAATAAACTAGTATGAATATATGAAGGTTGAAGCTTTTTGTTCTTCGTATGAGATGGCTGCGTTTTCTTACTCTTTTTCTTTGTGTTTTCTTTGAAATTCCAGCAGCCCCTTCTCTGTATTTATAAGCTTGAAATAAATCCACTAGCCGTTAGAAAAAGATCTCTAGCCATTAGAAAAAGATCAGTGCTTATTCTTAGCCGTTGGTAATTGACCTTACTGATAAAGAATTAGTTAACCTTGCATCCCTGTTTCAAAAATTAAATACTTTCTAAAAAACTCACAGCATAACCAAATTTCTCCACTCTACTTTTTTAGCTTGAACATCATTGGAAAATGACTAGATGGACTCAACTAAAAAAGAGAAAAAGTAAAAAAAGAAGCATTTGCAAGAAAGAGGGGGAAAAAGCCTTAATTAGATAACGTTGACAATTCCAATGGCATAAAGAAAAAGGCAGAGAATTTTTCCATCAAGACTTTGTTAAAAACATCATAATCAACATGATTACATATTATGGCCTCTTTACATCGTTAAAAGGAAAAAATACCATATAGAGAAACTTAAATGAGCCACATAATTGTCGAATACAACTGATATGACTCCGGTTTAGGTAGTGTCGAATAGCTTTTATGCTAAAATTCGTGATTCATTGGTTGAACGAGACAACAGTGTTAACAGAAATGTGAGTATGAGAAATTTCAAGCTATAATTTGTAAACTCGTCGTTTAAATCAAATGGATGAAGTTACGCGATAACAATGAAAGCATATAACATTATTCTTCAAGTATTTCCTTGCCACAATTCGTCAATAGCATTGGTTCGGACTAATAAATTCACAAATTTCACTGTAAATTAACGTGAATTTACTCTGAGAAACTTCAATATGACTTAACCCAATTCCAACTTCCGTAAAGACGTCAATCAATATATATGATAACTATAAGTCAAGGATAACGGATCCGAACGTAGACACATGCCCAAACCAAACTAAAATTGGATGAACCGGATTGGATTGGACTAAATCAGAATCTAGTTAAAATTGAATCGAACTAGATTCGGCTGTTCAAAAGTAAATAAGATTTAAATTTAAGTTTATAGAAATATAACCAAAGAACAGGTGGTTTGAACAGGCTAATGAATTTTTTAAATTTTTTTCAAATATTTTTTTTCTTTTTAATATTTATAATTTAATTTCTTTCATTAATTTTTTTAAATTAAATTGTGCTATTGTATGAATAATAGATTAGTAGCTTAATGCTAAAAATTGATATTCGTAATGAATTATTTGAATGTTTTGAGACAAAATTTAGTCAAATTTTATTTTAATTAAAAAAAATGTTTTTAACATTTTTAATGTATACATTGTTTAATAACATATATTAATATTGATATGAATTAAAATTTAAATGTCTAAAACTCACCATTACTAAAATTTAAATATATAATATTAGAAATTTAACGTATATAAAGGTTTGAAATGGAATTAGAACCGGACTTTAATGAGATAAAAACCTGGTCTAAACCAAAATTGTAACTGGCATTTTCGAATGAAAACTAAAACTGACGATTCCACCTTATATAAAGTTTAGATTTAGCTTTATTAAAATTAAGAACTGGGATCATCATTTATTTGAAATTAATTATCTTTGGAGGTATTCATTTAAGGCCATTTGAGATTGTTGTCCTAACAAATGTCCTCAAAAGTTAGCATTATAAGATTTTTATATTAGAATATATTTTGGCTAACTTGGATAATATACATTGATTATTCATACTAACAAATTGAGAATTACCAAAATTATTTTTCTAATATTATAAGCTACTTCATATAGACAAAGCTTCAAAATGGAGCTTTTAGGAGCAAAAACGATTCCAAACTTTCCCTTACCCATCAATATGCTACAGATAGCAGATGGAGAGCAGACTGCTCCAATTAAACTGTTTGACAAGACTTCTACCAACGGCTAACCGCTACATATTCTTTTCCTAAGCTGTGGCAGTTTGAATCAACACCAAATTAGTATTGTTCTTACCTGCATCTGTTTAGAACTCGAGAATAAGCATGATTTTATTATCCTCGTACACTGTTTAATATGACAAAGCATCGCATATATGTTTCCTTTTACAATATATATTTTGTTTTCATCCAAACACATGTAAACCTTTTTAAACATGTTTCCGAATTGTCTTTCGCTCCCTTAAACTTTATCTAATAACATCTTGTCTCCTTAAACTTCTTTAAAATGAACATGTAAATCTTGGAACTCTATATGTCAACTTTGGATTAAATGACATATTTGAAAAGTCAAATCAATTAGAAGTTGACTCGTTATATTTAGGGGGCAAGATGGTGCACTTTAGTAAGTTGAAGGGGGTTAAGCGATACTTTTTTTGCAAGTTTAAAGAGACGAGAGGCAATTCAGGATAAATTTAAGGGGGAGCTTAGAAGTATTTGACCTTTCTTTTAGTACTGAAATTTTGAACAAATGTGACCGATTTTTTTTGTTCCATTTGTTATTTTCTTTGATACTTTGCGGAGGTATGAAAAAAACTGCAATCAATAGAGTTTTCATAATCCTTAAAACAGTTTCTGTGTTATTTTTTCGTTTAAAAGAGAGTATGTACTTTTTAAAAATTATCAAAAAGAAGATAAAAAAATTATTTATATCAAGAAGTTGATGTTATAAAATTTACTTTAATTGTGTCAACAATCTCATAATTTAATTATATTATTTAACAAACACTAATCAAGATTTAAGAAAATTTCGAAAACTTTCACTTTATTATAACTTTTTTAACGTTTATTAGTATATTTCAATTAAAAAATATTGATACTTTAAAAAATTCAGAATTTTGTTTCGAGAAGTTGACATTACAAGAAGGTTCGTCGTTTCTATGCCACAGCTCCATTACTATTAGTATGCGTTTGCAAAATATAAAACTTTCTTTCGACTCTCCATGTTTATGCTGTTTTACTAGAACATTTTTAAAATAAATATTATAAGCTAATTTATTCATTTATCCTTTTGTTTATAATCAAATTAGTGACACTTTAGAAAATGTCTAACAGTCGATGTCACAAAAACCAATATTTGATTTTTACCCTTATTTTTAAGATTCAGTTGAAAACTGCCAATGTAAAGAGGAAAATGAGATCTTCAAAGACATTATTGCATTAAGTGCAAGACATGAGGAGAGTATCTCTTAAACAAACAAGATACAACTTTGAGAAGATTTTAAAGTGACTTTATTTTAAATAAAGTTAAGATAACTTTATTCTTCTTACTTTTAGATGAGTGGATCCATTCTTAAATAAGTAGACTTCACTTATTAATTTAATAATGAGATTGACAAAGTTATGTTTATTTTATTTAAAACAAATAAACATAATTTATACTACAACCTTGACTTTGCAGTTTTGCTTCCCAACATTTTCTTGCCATTCCCATTCCCACTTGCTTTTCTTGGACCCATTTGACTTACTTGTTTCGTCGGGTGGGCTGGGCCGGGTTCGGGCCGGGCTTGGTCGGGTTTTTGTCTAAAAACTCCAATCCAAGCCCGGTCCAAGCCCATAATTTAAAATTTTAGGCTTGGGTCAGATTCAGGTTGGGCTTACTAAACAATTCCCAAGCCCGGCCCATGATTCATTGTATTTTTTCTTTCAATTTTTATTAATTAAAAAATTTATAAATTTTATGCTAATAAGTCTAAATTTTACGTGCATTACAATATTTAATAACTTTTTGTAATGTATAGTTGGAACATCAAGCCTAAACGATAAACAGATTTACAAATACTAAACTTGCTGACTGTTCAAGAAAATCAAATCAGTATCTTGACCGGTGATGTTGGCATTGCTTCACATGTGGGAACTGATCTTCTCAATAATATGGTCTTTTGCCTTTGTTATCTAAGGATTGTGATGTTGGCTTTATAAATGATACCTGTCAAGAAATGTCCTCCAACGTTTTTTGAGCATTTTTTGAGCTTCTCCAATGGAACACCAAAATTTGGGTTGGTGTTGGAATTTTGCTCCAATAGAGCACTAAATTTCACACCATTCTTGCATCAAGTTTGGTGTTGCACTGTAGCCATACCAAATCTTTTTTTTTATTATTTTTTTTGTTGTTGTTTATTAGTTTTGTGTAAAATATTAGGTAGAAATGAATAAAATAATAATAAAAGTGTTAGGTAGAAGTAATAAAATAATATTATTAAAGTTTGGTGTAAAATTTGAAGTGAATGGTTGGAGATTGTAACATTGTAGCAACACTAAATTGTGGTGTAAAGTGAAATTTGGTGTAAAATTAATGTTGTAGGGTTGGAGATGACCTAGTATTTTATTTTTATCTTTTTCTCCGTTTTTTTTTTGGGTGTTTTCTAATGTCCCAATTAATTTTATTAAAATATAATAAATTATAAAACCATTAAATATAATATACAAATATAAAATAAGTATGTTTTATTCGTCGGGTCGTACTCGGACCAGACTCGGGTATTTATCTTAAAACCAAGCCCGGCCTATAATACTTCGGGCTTTTGCGGGTTCGGGCTTGGGCCGGGCTTTATAATGAAGGAGATGTCCAAGCCCGTCAATTTTAAGCGGGCTCGGACTGGACCAGGCGGATAGTTCGACCCGTGATCAGGTCTACTTGTTCTTAAGAAAAGAAAAAACAATTGTAATCAAACACTCATACCTACTTTTATGCTCGAAAGACAAAAGCAAGCTGTTACGAAGTTTTAAGCGCATACTTAACTTTAATACTCGATGCATCACTAATTAACGAGATTCTCACTACCCTAACTTAGTTCTACAAAGGGATCTAAAATTTAGACCTAATCATATTTTATATGGAACCGTCGCTTGCTTGTAATTACACAAATAGAAATTCTGATTGAGAAGACGACTAGTCTTATGAATCAAAACTCGTTATCATATGTAGTTTCAAATGCATTTGAAATGACATATTCAATAGTTCAAAAGGCAATTTCTATTTATTTTATATTGCAGTACCATAGATAAAAATCATTTTGGAACTTTAAAAGTGTTATTTTTTGTTGATACTGTCCAAAGATAAATAAATTCCGATTAATCAAGAGCTCAAAATGTGATTTATATTAGATCGAGAGTTCAAAGAGAAAAAACTCATATATTGATGACCAACACGTAGAGAAAGAAAGTGAGGATACGGGATTATTCTGCATTACGAAAATTATAATATTTTGGAGGTTGTAAACAAAAAATTTGGCTAACACATTAAGAAGTGTTAGGAACTAATCGAGCAGCTAACACCTACACAGAATCTAGACATAAACTTAGGTGGATGCATTCATTTTTTAAATCTTATTAATACATCCAAACTATAATATGATAGAATAATAAAAGACAATCTACTGATTCGAGGTTTACATGAATAAATTTGATGTTCTAGAAAACTTTGCCTTGACCGATTTTTGAAACATTTGCCTTGCTTAGGACTGCCTAAGTGAAAAAATGTTTGCAGTCACCCGACTATATAAAACCATAAAAGTATTTTGAAAAATTCCGTTTAGACCACCTCCTACCCCAAGTTTTATCCCATCTTTACACTAAGTTGTGGTTTCTTTTTTCACTGGTGTTACAAGTGTTCAAGTAATTTAGAAGTTACTATATTGCTTTTTCTCAAGATATCTCCTACATAGCTCCTCTCACAAGCTCTCCATCTAACAACTATCGGTGTTGGAAAGACAATATCAAACTAGCCCTTAGTGTCTTCTAAAAAGTGACAAGTATTGAACTTGACCATGTTATAGCGGCACTTGTGTTTGGTTGTGTGAAACACAAGACTTATGGTCATGGGTTGTTCAAAAAACATGGGACTCCATCAAAACAAACAAGGGCGTGCCTTAGCACGAATCGGACAACTTTATTTTCATCATTACACTTTGATGGCCTAATTGTAGACAACACCAAATGGGTCATTATTACACCATCTCCTCTTTCTTGGGTAATTAGCTTCCTTCCAAAATCTCATAAATGCCTTCAATTTAGCCTTCACCTTCACTTGCATCTCATTTTCCCTCACCAATTTAAAATATCTATCCAAAGCTGATTACTTTAATGGCTAATGTGTGATCGTAGTTAAAGGGCTAAGCAGATTTTGGCTTGTGAGATTTTTTGTGGGTGGGTTTGATGTTGCCATGTGGAGAGCACAAAAATGTTACACTTAGCACATGGACTCCCCAATTTCAGCTTTGAGATTGCAAAATCAATTAAAAGTTTCGTTCTTTCCAAGGGAATCAAGTAGTTTCAGATAACAACAAACAAACCCATTTTCTTTCTAGTTCCAGTTCTAAGCTCTCAGGTACACAACAATGGCTTCCCCACAAGCTTTTGAGTAGCCTTTTTTTACCTCTTTCTGATCTATTTTTTTCTCACTGCAAAAAGCTGTTTCTAACAGGAAAAATGGGGAAAACAGCAAATAATGATAACAATGATACCTCTTCACACTGTTTCTGCAAAGTCTCATTGCTTTCTGTTGCAGCCATTCTTGTCCCTTCAGTAATTTTTCTTCATTTTGGGTTCTCTCCTTTCATTGTAACAGTCTCCATTTTGAGTCTCTCCACCATCTTTCTTCTCAAAGTCTCAAAAAGGAAACCTGGCTTTGTTGAAAACACACCTGAAAATCAACGAGTAGAGAAGAAAGTGAATCCAGAGAAGGATGATGCTGTTACTTTGAGTAATGCTCCACAACAAAGTGAAGCAAGTGACTTTCATGACTATCAAGTTGAATCAACAGATTGCCCTTCTGCTAGTGAAAGCAGCGATGATTTGTCAGCAAGTGAAGGCTTTGAGCTGAACTGGGATTGTTTTAACAATTTGGGAAAGAATGTAACTGTTTCTGAAATGTTAGTTTCTTCTTCTGATGAGGATGATGAGGATGAAGATGATAACCTAATTGAAATTAGTTTTCCAGATAACAGTTCTTCTCTTGAAGAGGCAGACATGGATTTTGGTGTCGGTGAAAAGAAGGGGGCGAAAATGCAGATGGAATTTCCTCGATACTTGCCAGAATCAATGTTCAGAGAATCAATGTTCAGACATGAGGGGTTTATGGAGCTACTAAAAGAGATCAATGAGGCAACTGAAGAGGAAAACTTGATTGAGATTGACCTCTCAATGGGATCCATCAAGGGCCAATAGATGTTATTTTAGGTTTAGGCCGCAAAGGTCTTTTATGTTTTTTCAAGCTTATGCCAAATGTAGCCTTTAACTTACAGAGTCTAATATCTTTTTTGGAGCAAATGCTTTCATTTTCCGGTATGATATCAAGCTTGTAATCTTGTACAACTATACACTATCAAAATCAAGTAATCAGTACCTCATTGTTTTAGAACGATATCTCACCAAGTTTAAATCATCAATTGATGCCAAAAAACTCCAATCCAATGGCTGTGGGTGTCAAACCATGGTCCGAGAGATACTGAGCACTATGAAACTTTGTCAAATGTCTCATTCCGCTATCACATAAAATAGTTACAATAGTGTGGCCCGGGCCAATCGCCCGTGCAACTCGAACAGCCCCAACACAGTTCATAGCCGAAGAACTCCCCAAAAAGAGGCCATCGTTTTTCAAAAGATACCTGGCAAAAGTTTTTGATTTTATACTTTGTGAAAACAACGCCTGGAAATGAAATAGAATGAAAGGAGCAAAAGAAGGACAAACCTGGACATTTCAACTGCCTCCTTGTCTGTGCCTCTAAAAGCACCATCAAGTTTAGCCATCATAAAATTCTGTGTTACTCTATTGATTCCAATTCCCTCTGTTATTGTATCAAAGGGATTCTTGAGCCTTTTCCCTTCCGCTTCCTCTTTTGTGTACATCACCCCCCTTGTGATCTTGTTATACAAACCAGAACCAGGTGGATCTATCAGAAAGCATTTAATGTTTGGATTCTTATCCTGAAAAAAACATGATAGTAACTTATTAGACGCCTTAGCCGAATGTAATAATTTAACTTATAAAGAGGTGAAAATATATGACCTGCAGAAATCTAGAAATTCCAGCCACAGTTCCACCAGTGCCTGCGGCTGCCACAAATGCATCTAAACTACCGCCAGTTTGTTCCCAAATCTCAGGTCCGGTGACTTCGTAGTGAGCCCGAAAATTGGCCAAATTTTCAAATTGATCAGCGAAAAAACCACCGCTGCAATTTTTGGCAAAAACTGAGCCTACTTTTTCCTCATTGCAGTTGTGACCATTAACATGCTGAGCATCTTTGGTATCGATTTTTCCATTATATCTTTGCTTTGCTGCTAATTTATTTGCTTCTATTGCTCGCCGCCTGGCTATATTAACATAATGGTCTCTGTGTGTGATTGAAACTGGTCTTACCCTTTCGACAGTGGCTCCCAGTGCTTCAATAATTTGAGACTAACAAAATATTCAAAAGGGAAACAGATATGAGTTTGCTTCTATATCTAAAAAAGTTCAAAAGAAAACTGAGTAGAAAAGAGGCGTACAGAATTTACGTGCTAATTGCACTAAGGTCCAAGGTTGTGTTTGGAATCCAATTTTTTTTCTTTAGAAATCAGATATAGTTCAATTCATGTCAAGTACGAAATTCACAAAATTTCAACATAAAAAGAACAAAATTAAATTGAAATATTTCAAGAATTGGAATTCCAAACGAAGGGTAAAAGAAGAAGCTCTCTCTGTTGTGGCCATATGCATGCTCACCTCCACCACCATATAAGGCATAACGTTCTCACTATTGATAGCAGATGACATCAAGAGAAAGAGTTAACCAGAAGTTAGAAATATGGAGAGATGTTTGATAGAGTAAAAATCTTATGCTAAGAAGAAGTAAGATGGGGTACACACAAAGAATTTTCAGCCTAAGAAAATGACATGAAGGAGAAGCAAAACTAGGTGATACGATTGTGGCACATTGCATATACTTTTAAGTATTTTGGTTCTACTTATCAAGAGGATAAGCTGATTGATGAAGATATGACTTGTAAGATTAGATTAGAGTAGGATGGTTGAAATGGAAAGTGTCATAAAGAAGTATTGGGTAACAAAAAGATACTATTGAAAGTGAAAAAAAGATTCTACAGAATCATGATCTAGTCAGCCCATGCTCTATGGAGTGCATGTTGAGTGACTAAAATGAAACATATTCAAAAGATGAGTATGGCATATGTTGATGATCCTCATCTCTATTTTAACCTCACATAGATTTCTTAAAATGCAGATTGATCAAGGCCACAACCCAGTAAAGAACACCGAGTACATAATAAACTTCTATTAACCATGTTAAATTCCCATTAACAGCAGCATAACCAAAAACTCGAAAGCACTGGCATGAGTATCATATAGGAAAACTATTCTCAAACCTCAGGAACACAATATATTCATACCTTCTCAATTGCAACATCATCGGGAATAACTACATGACATGTACATCCATAAGCAGGGGCAACTGTAGCAAGGCTGATTGCAGTGCTCCCAGCACTTCCTTCAGTTACTACTCCGCCAGGACTTAGCTGACCAGATGCCAAAGCCTGTGCATTACCGCAGTTCAGAAACAGGAATACTGATAATGGTGAAGACATAAAGATATTCAATTACAAAAACAAGTAACTTCGGTAGAGCATCTGACAATGAAAATTTCTAAACACAACTGAAGTATTCTATGCTTACTAATTTTCACTCACGAAACCAGAATTCAGAGCATACATCAAATTTGAGAGGTTAACAATAGGTTCAACAGGCAACCTTTGGTTGCAAAATGAATCACAATTTATCACATATCCGCCGAAGTCAGAACTTTTCAAAGAAAATTCAGTCAACAACCTGATGGTTTAACTATACATTAAAGTCCAAACTGCCATTGGTGTCTTCAGAGAGACGATTAAGCTCCGACTTGATTGCTTAGCCAGAAGATCAACACAAGGTTAACTAAGAGGTGAGGCATCCATTTTCCATATTATAAACTGTTCAACTAGCTGTTTAACAAAGATAGTAGATTAAACACTGTTCTTGACAACAGACGTTCAATAAACTAATGTCTTCCTTAACTCATGTAGTGCAAAAACAAAAAGGGAAAAGATACGCTATTTTCAAAATAAAACGTGAATTTCAATACTTTTGTGATCCACTTAATGTGTAAAATTTAAAACTAGAATTCAAACTGTAATTAATCAAAGATTCAGATAATTAAACCTCTTCAATTATTTTGACGGCCACTCTATCTTTCACACTGCCTCCTGGATTCAGAAACTCGCACTTCCCAAGAATCTGAAGAAGAAATGAACATAATCAATCAAAACAACTGGAGTTCAAGCATGCATTATCTAGGTATTTTAACGAAGATTCCAACTACAGAAGTTGAACACCGTCAAGAACAATAATCATAACAATTCTCATAAAAATATATGAAATTGTAAAAAATTACGAAATGAAACTTACTTCGCAACCGGTAGCTTGAGAGAGGCTGTTGATTCTGATCAAGGGAGTATTGCCAACTGCATCAATGAGTCCATTTCTGAGTTTTTTCCTCTTCTTCGAATAATTTTCGCAGAAAGAATTCCTGCTGTAGACGATAAAGGAGAAAACTGCCATGGACAAGGAGATCGCAGCTACAACGGCGCCTGTGAATTTCACAGCTGCCATTGTGGCGGTTGAAGCTGCAGTCCTCAAATTAGCCAATTAAAATGACAAGTCTCGCGGGCTCTATTTAATGGGCCTGGCCCATTTCTCTACTACTATTCTATAAATACTACAATTCCCCTAATACAAATGGATGCGAAAATGATAGACTTACTTTGAATTACCTCTTAAAGTCAACCTGCACAAAGTTTTGAAATTGAAAAAGACAATCTATTCTTTGTTATTGCATGAAACAAAAATCTCATGGAGGGTTATCCATTTAACTAACTTATACTTGAAGCACTTCGTGGTAGTGATATGGATGTATCCGAATTTAAGAACTTTAGTTTGGAGGAACAATGAGAACAAAGTGAATGATTATCTTTATCGGCCATGCCACACTCAACCCACAACTCTAAGTTGATTAGTTAATAAAACTTTTTCAATACTATATTACTCATTTAACTCATGAACTTTTCATGTGATACTTTTTCTAACTCAACATTTGCTCGACATTCCCACGAAATATAAGGGAGCAAGCAAATATGAAAACCTTTTAATGACCAATTTTAAATATTTGATTAAGATAATTTTAACTATTCGAAAAAAAAGCTATTAAACACTAATTACGATAGATTATTATGTTGGACAATATGTTTTATTGCACCAATTGAGATCGAACTTTAAATCCTGTAAAAATTCTACTTTTTGAAATAAAAAAAAATTGTATTTCATTTGTCATGAACCGTTTTTAAGTAAACATTGAAAAAGTTTGTATTTCATTTCTTATGACATAATCGTTCTATAACAAATTTAATTTTTTCAAGTAACATTTAGTATTAGAACATCACTGGTAAAAGGGACTTGATAATTTTTATCGGATGTATCCTAAAATGGTTAGAAACATGCTCAAATTTTGTTTTTGACAGTCAAGTATCAACATTTGGTTAAGATATGCAAAATTGGAAAAAAAAAAATCAAGTTTCAATATGTGATATCAATCAAAATCTAGCATGTGGCTATGAAGGAATAGACTATTACACTTTTGCTAAGTTAATCCCGAACTTTTAAAAGTTCAAAATAACACTCCGTTTAATTAAGTTGCGGAGTTCAAATTTTGTTTAATTTAGTGCAGGTGTTTCATATACCATTCTTATGAAATAATCGTTTTATAATAAATTTTTGTTTCTGAAAAGTTACAATTAGTTTTATAATATCACCGGTAAAAAGAATTTGACAATTTTTTTCGAATGTCATCCTAAAATGATTAGGAACATGCTCAAATTTTCTTCCAATAGTCAAGTATCAATTTCTGATTAAGTTAAGTAAAATCATAAAAATTCCATTTTAAAATGTGATATCAATCAAAAGTTAGCATTCTGGAGTTGAAGAAGCAAACTATACACAAATACCAATTTAAAATTGTAAACCGTAATTTTTAAAAATTCAAGATAACACTCAATAAAAGTTGCTAATTTCAAATTTTGTTGAATTTTAGCGTGGCTGTTTCGTATACCATTCATGTGAAAAGTAGTCAGAGGAAAGGAGAATTTTTTTTTTATGAGAAGGAAAGGAGAAATTTGAATGGCATGAAATTGTGTGCAAGAGGAGGAGACAAAGTAAAGACGCAGAAAGTATGTAAATGTTACTAGAGTATATTTCTTATATAGGATTTTTAGTGTAGATAGAATTCCTATATTATAAGTATTTCTGATTAGTATAAGATTATGATTACTTGTATTTCTGATTAGTATAGGATTAGGATTAATTCTTTTATATATGTATTGTTTCATTAATCTAATAACAAAGATTCTAAGAGTTTACATTATATCAGAGCTTCTAGAGGCCACGCGGCTGAAATAGCCTCATTCGAGGCTATTTCTTATTCGTATTTTTTTAGTATCCCTTCCTCTTATTTTTATTTTTTTCTCTTCTCTATCAGAATGAGTTTTTCCTCTATTCCTTGTTCTTTGTTTTTACTAATAGATTACCCTTCTTCCTAAAACCTAAAAATAATTTATCTTCTTTTTAATTCTTCGGATTGTTTGATTATTCTATTTCTCGGTTTTTTTGGATTCTTCAATTCTTCTTTTCTTAATTTCTTCTAAAATACTTTTTTTCCTGGTTCCTCAGCTTCTTCACTTTTTCTCATCAACTCCCTCCTAAACTAGTTTCTTGTCCGTTTCTTCTCTTTTACATGGTTAAATCAATCCTTAACAATCTGATGAACTTTTCTTTTTATCTCACAGTCTCTAACTTTATGCTTTTTTTTCTCTTTTCTATTTCTCAACCTATTTTCTATTTCAGATTGAGAATCTGAGTTATTGGTTATTTTGGTATTCTTCTTTTCCTTCCCTTCCAATTGATTCTTCTGCTTTTCCCTAAATATGCTTATGGTTTGTGTTCCTACGCCGGACTTCTCATAAATAGTTTCTTACCTCTCATTCAATTTCTTTTTCTTTTCTTGGTTCCTTGATTTTTTCTCTTCTTCTTCTTCCACTCCAATGATTGGAGTCTCGTCGTTGAGTACGTTGGTTTCTAGTGTTGCGATGACCAGTGTCCCACCGACACCAAACTTGATTTGTACAGATGCTACGGTGACTGGAGTACCACCGATGTCCCGATAACTGGAGTCCCTGTTTGGGGTTACTTTCCCTAAAAGGTCTATTTTGAAGCTTTCCCTAAAAGCATCAGATTATAGTTTTGGAAAAGCTGTTTTGGCAGCTCTCAACTTTTTGATATAAAGGATTGAAAAGCACTGTCAAAAAAAAAAAGGCTTAATGCCCTATTTGGGCCCCCAACTATTCTCCAGATTTCAGTTTGGGACCCAAACTTTGCAAGTCACCAGTTTAGGCCCTTAACTATGAAAAAGTGGTGCAATTGAGGACTTGAAGCTGACGTGGCGTCCTGCGACATTTCTGACGTGGTTGACTTTTTTCGCCATGTCAGATGCCACGTCAGCTTCAGGCCCTCAACTGCACCACTTTTTCATAGTTGATGACCTAAACTGGTGACTTGTAAAGTTTGGGTCCCAAACTGAAATCTGGGAATAGTTGGGAGCCCAAATAGGGCATTAACCCTATATAAAAGGAAATGAATTTCTATAAAAGGGTAGAATAGCAACAGAAATCTTCCGTTAGTATGTGTTCAAAGCATTTTAGATATATGTAACGGATTTTCATCCTATATGATAAATTACTTTTTTTAGTTTCCTAAGTTTTGCTTATAAATACATTCTAAATGTTTTAGTTGGATTAAAAAATAACTCTTTAGTTTCTCACTAGTACTTATACTCTTGAATTTGTGAGTGATGGAATTTGCACCATGCTCTAAGATTTCTACTCCGATCAACAAGTTGATCAAGCAACCGATCTGCAGAACTATGGCTTCCCAAACTCGTGTGTAAGTATTTATCACAAATTTTCGATAACACGAATCAATACTGTTGCGGTCTATTTGGTTTATGTATAATTGTTTTTAATGTATTTGTGTTGATTGAATAGGTTGAGAACAAGTCCAAGGACTCCAACACCAATTCAAGAGCTTGAACTCAAAAGTGAAAGGTTATTTCAAATAAAATTGATATTTTCTGATGTCGTAAAATCAAAGTATCGATTCATATATACCGTTTTTTTTTAATATTTTACTAGCTCTGAATGAGTGCAATTTCAATAAATTTGAAATATGTTTCGGTATGATAATTTTTAACTTTTTTTGCATATTATTTAAAATTTTATATTAATTTTGATCTATCTTAAACATTTGAGCCTCAATCCTTTCTTTTGAAAAACAAATATATCTCTTCAATATAAAAACATATAAAAAAAAGCAAAACATAAATTTAAATCAAGTTAAATCAAAACATATAAAAACATTGATTTATTATTTATTTCTGTCAAAGTAATAATTTTGTGAAATTGTGTACAGGAAATTTTTGAATGGAAGAGATGCAAAAACAGTGTTCATAGTGGGGGCAACTGCGACGGGAAAATCCAAACTATCGGTAGATTTAGCGACGAACATTGAAGCTGAAATTATCAATAGCGACAAAATCCAGGTTTACAAAGGCCTCGACATTTTAACCAACAAAATAAAAGAGGACGAACGAAAAGGCATTCCTCACCATCTCTTGGGATTCTTGGATCCCGAAGCCGACTTCACTGTCCATGATTTTTGCACTCATGTCCACAAGACCATGGGCGAAATCATCGAAGAAAAGGGTCGGGTCCCGATCATTGTTGGAGGATCCAACAACTATATCAAAAAACTAGTCGAAAACCCTACTTTTAGCGACAACTTTGAGAGCCTTTTCTTATGGGTGGACGTCGATGTTAATGTTCTTTATAAAAAGGTAGAGAAAAGGGTCGACGATATGGTGGAAGCGGGCCTAGTGGATGAAGTTCGGGCCATGGTAGAGCCAGGTTCGGACTACAGTCGGGGTGTTTGGAGGGCAATTGGAGTACCCGAAATGGACCTTTTTCTGTACGCCGGAAAAAGAAATGCTGATGAAAAGACGAGGAAAATTTTATTGGAAAGTGCGATTGCGAGGATCAAGGAGAATACTTGCCGTCTAGTCGATGCACAGCTGGAGAAGATCAAGCGAATGGTGGACGAATACGGGTGGAAAGTGCACCGAATTGATGCGACTTGCGCGGCTGAAAATGGCGGATCGCAGGGTCAACAGGCTTGGGATGAACTTGTTTTGAAACCGAGTTTGGATATTGTTAAAGATTTTCTTGGAACTTGATTATTTAGTGTTAATTATGTAGTAATATAGAATTAACAATTATCATGGTTTTGTTAAATGTTTGTGTTTGGTTTACTGTTATGTTTATATGTGGTTTATTTATTTATTTATTGTTTTAGAAACGATGATCAGTATCAAGTAAGAATCGAAATATTCCAACTGCTCAAAACAATATCGATAAGGCATATAGGGCTGTTGAATGCAAGCTCATTGCGACGATGCCTCATAATATTTTGAACTATTGAAATCCGATGAATTACCTGAAATAAAACATATTTGAAAGAAGTGGATCATTGCAAGGAAAATTCACATCGGAAAGTGAACTTGAACCTGAAATAGTAATTGCTGATAAATTTTGTATATCTTTAAGAAAAAAGTTTACTTAAACACATTTAATTGCACCAAGTCAACTATTAATAATCCCCATAATTCCACACATAAAACCCAAAATTTGAAGCAACGTTACCGCCCTAATCAGTTTAGAAGTTCCTTCACACATTATAATTTGGATTTCCTTTTATTCCACCCACATTTTTCTTAATATTTAACAGATCATTAATCTGATAGCAAAATTAATGATGGAAATTGAACTTGGTCCACGTTCAAAACTAATTATATGGAAAATATTGAGTTTTTAATTTATATAGGTATAAAGTCACAGAATAATTAAAAAAATTATTATATAACGTAATTAGAAAAACATCTAACTATGTACAAGTGTAGCTCAATTAAAACCGCATGCTAAACATAATGCAAGAACAAAATTATGTTAAAATTTCAAGAATACATTTATTTATAATAAAAGATGAGGAACTTTGATTTTTTAATTTGTGGCGTATAGATGTAAATATTAAAAAATGCTGTAAACAACCTTCTAAAATTATTAGGGTAGTAACACATACGGAATTGAGCATTTTACAATAATGTAATTGTTAGAAGGTCTAATGTCCTATTAAGGGCCTCAAGTATGCTCGATTTTTCAGTTGATGGCTTAAACTATTCGAGTCACCACTTGAGAGCCTAAACTTACAAAAAGTGGTTCAACTAAGGGTCTTCGTACATGTCAAGCCGGAAAAAGTCAAACGCGCCAGAAAAGTCAACACATGCCACATCGAATGCCACCTAGGACGAAGGCCCTTACTTGAATCACTTTTTTGTAAGTTTAAATCCGCAACTAATGACCCGCAAATATTGAGTCATCATCTGAAATTTTTAGCATAGATGAGTTCCTGAACAAGAAAGACATCAGGCCTTGTTAGAACGTCCGTACCACAACTATCATTAGTGTGGAGGAAAATATTCTACAGACTGCAAAGGTGAATATCCTTGCAACAATATACTGCTTATGTAGCAGTGGTTTCTACAATTTATTTATTTTTTCAATAACATTCGAACTCGATTTTCTATCCTCAATTTAATTGAAAATAATAGAAAAATCGTTAGTCAATATAGTGCGAGATTAAATCAAATCTACATTCAAAACTTTTTTCAAAAAGTGCTTCATTGGACTTACAA
>CAOJBJ016759267.1:0-11854 GCA_948291685.1 Euphorbia celastroides | reverse complement strand
ACATTGATTATAAGTTACATACCAAGTGAAGGTCATTCACCGAAAGCAACATACACAATTAGATTATATATATAGAGACTTTCACAGTAAATAGTCAAGTCCTTTTATTGCAAATATAAAATATAATCATTCTTCAATTTTATTCCGCATATTTGATTTTCTTTTGTTTGTGTAACTTTCTGGCAAATCTGCAATAGAAATTAATCACATAAGTAACATTAATTTCAATATTACAACTAATCAACAGGACTAAAAAAATATAATTCTCACTCTTTTAAAGCATCTTGATTGGTGAATTTCTGCAAGTGACGGCCTCCTGTATTAGGATGCACGACAACCGCAGTTTTCTTTAAAATATCGTTTTCCGCCATCATCTTCAACTTATCAAAGGCTTCTTTCGACCCGTTCAATATCGAAGGCACTTTTTTGCTCATCTCAACATACGCCTATATTAAGCTTGATTACAATCAACCATCCAACATTCATAAAACAAACACAAAAAATTAGTTAGAACAAACCTGTAGACGTAGATAATTGGAAGGGAAATACGAGCCGGGTTGAGTAGGAAACAAGCGAGACATGTAAAGTTCGGTCACTGAATTGAAAAAAATGTACATGTACTGGAGGAATCCAGCTACAATGTCGGTCCATATATTGGAACTCGTCGTCAATTGGTTAAATATTTCTGTAGCGATTCCAATTGCATTATCAATTTTCGATCGATAAAATTCGGAAGATAATTGTCTTTGAACTGTCCCGAGTGATAAAACCATGTAATTCTTGAATTTTTCTTCGCTCCCGAAGATCATTGCTGCTTCTTCGACTGCCAGCATCGACTTTATCACAAATTAAATCAGATTATTAGTTTAATACTGATAGAAACAGTAAATGTATTATAAAGAATCGAATAAAACATACAGGGTTATTGGCTACAATGCTGCCGTCGGCGAATTTTCCAGTTAATTTCTTATAGTTTTTCCCGTTCATATCGTGAAAAGGTAAAACTGTTGGAGTTGCTGAAGATCCAAGCACCACATCCTTTAAGCTCACACCTTCACCAAAGTCTTCTATCTCGCCCTTAAACAAAGCACAAATTTGTTAACATTATATAAAATATACAAACCGAAGTTGTAATGTTTAATGCATCAGTAGCTATCCAAATATGTCCCAAAAAACTAGAATGGTTGTAGTTCAATCAGTCTACCTTTCAACATGAAGGTAAGAGGTTTATGGTTCGAAACCCGGCTCTTTTAAGAATCTTTAGAAATTAAAAAAAAATGTATGAAAAAACCCTGTTGTATCCTAAACTTTGAAAAAGTACATCGGTCTGCTATATGAATGTTACGTGTTAGCTTTAACCGGTTCGATTTAAAAAAAAGTCATTCCCTTATTTTTTTCTCTCTTTCCAACTAAATTTAGGACGTGACATACAGGGAGTAGGCCAAAGTTTAAACTATTGATGCATTAGGCCGAGTAACAAATTTTATGGGACCGCTACAGGTAGCTATTGATGCATTAGGCCGAGTAACACTAACAAAATAAATTACAGAAACCTGAGAGTAAACATAAGATGAGAAAACCATAGGTCGAGCCAGATCGAAATAGTAAGCAGGAACAATCAAATTAGTGAGAGTTTCATTGAGCCGAGAATCCCCCAAACATTGATCCAACTTCGATCTAAATTGATGAATGGGATGTTGTTGTTCTTCCCAACTTCTCTCCCAATACCTCTCAACGGTTTTATAAGGAGTCCCCCTTACGATAGAAATTACTGACGACTTGACAAAATCCCATGCAGCAGAAAAACTCCATTTGATTCGCTTGGAATGACTATTCTCGTTGTCGTTGGGAAATGCTTTCCTGCTTATGTCTTCCAAAGTGGATAAGATTTCGGACATGTTACTCGGTTCGGGCTGGCATAACATGCATGCTATTAACGAGCCTATTCCGGTTCCTGCTATTACATCAAAGTACTCTGCAAGTCTTATGTTCGCATTCTTTTCTCCTTCTCTCTCACGTTCCTCCTGCATGTAAACATTTTTTTTGTTAGGAAAAATACGCTTTAAGTTTCGTTATATCGCGTGATTTCTTAAATTTGGCAAAAGTAGACCAACTTACTACCTAAAGGACACATGTCGGATTCCAGTTAAAAAAATAAATTTCATAAAAATGGCATTGACACAAAATAAACCGACGTATGTGACGTTCAAGTGGTAGCAGTTTGGTGCATGTTTGTAATTTCAAGTGGACTATAATGAACATATAAAAGTTTAAAGGGACGATAGACTATTATGGCCAGTTACTTGCAATTAAAGATGTATTCGAACGTTTAATGATACAAATGGATTTGAATCGTCAATTGTGATTACCTTAAGATATTTTTCAATTTGTTCCAGTAGAACAGCAGGAACCACCCCGTGGACCCCACCTCCATCTATACTCAGAATTGTCACTTTCTTACTCTCCATTGATATTATTGGTTTATGTTTTATGATAATATGTTCTCTTCAGTCTTCGAACTACGTCTATATATATATGGATTTAGTTGGTGTTTCACGTGCAATATTGTGCTACACGTTCATGCATTGAGAATTTTTCTTGGAGAAGTAGAATCCAAACTAATACTTTCCTTGCATAGCTGTTCTTACTCAACCTTCTTTAATGTAATATTGACAAGCAAGAGATATTTATTCCAGCAGTACAAACGATTGTATTTTGACTTGATATGGTCGCCTTTTTGTGTTGCTCATCTGCTTTCAGTTTAATCTAAAACCCTTTTTCCTTAAAAAAAAGATTGTATTTTAGACCCGAACATACACACGATTAAGAGTTTGAACTGATCTGCTTAATAGATGCAACCTGGATGTAGATATATGTAATTTACAGCTAAAAGTTATAACACTTATCATGGGTTTATTTTGTTGGAGATCCCTAAGACAGTCATCTTGGATCTACTTCCTATTCTTTCATTTTTTCAGAAAGAATGTCAAATCATTCCTCAATTTACTTACCAACTTGATTTGTTTTCTACATATTTAATCTGCTCAAGATTGTCTGAAGCTTTGACACTATGTTACCCCATGTACTACAAAGTAGTATTATTAAGGGCTAATTACAAAAACATGCCCTATGTTTTGACTCACTTACAAAAATGGGTTTGTGTTATTTTTTCTTACAAAAAGGGTCTGTGTTTTCAGATTGTTAACAATTAAAGGTTTTTCAATACTAATTATATCATTAGATGAGGTAATTATGTTCGTTAGACTATAAAATTTTGAGAGTCGATTAACAAAAATATAATATATAATAATGAAAATTTTTAAATTTTTAAGAAGTGGAGTTGTTTTTTTTTTAATTAGGAAGATACTTCCTCCGTTTTTTTATAATAGTCTTCCTACATGTTTCACACTTATTAAGAAATCAATAAATGAAGGGTATGGAAATAGTAGTTTACCCTTGACTTTGCATTAAATTAATGCATTGGTTTTCAAACAAAATTACCCAAATGCAATTAATATAAGGGTATTGTTGGAAGAACAATTGAAAAAATGCATAGAAATTTGGGAATGACAAGTTTTTTTAACACTTCAAATATAGGCTAGAAAGCCAATTAAAAAAACGGAGAGAGTAGTAATAAATGTAAAAAAATCATAAAAAATATCCACAGCTCTTAAATTTTTTTTAAAATTTTGCACTAATATGTATTATATTTTTATGAACTAAGCTAAAAAATTTTATAGCAAAATAAACATGATTATCCCATTTAATGACATAATTAGTATTGAAAAACCTTCATTTGTTAACAATCTGAACACAAAGACCCCTTTTTATAAGAAAAAATAACACATACCCTTTTTTAAAGTGATCGAGTCAAAATATAGGGTATGTTTTTATAATCAACCTTATTATTAATATAGGTTGACGATAAAGTATTTATTCTTTCATTGAAGAGTATTAAAGAAATATATTTCTGACTTTGTTTAAATATATTTCCCCTATTCATTACGTAAAGAATTAATATTATAATCCCTTGCACTGCAAATATAGGATTAATTCTTCTGCACATGATCATCATAAAGTATTAATTCTTTTTTTTTTGTTTTAGAAAGTATTAATTCTTTAATTGCGGATGAATAAAGAAATATATTTCTTACTTGTTGCTCATAGCAAATTTACAAGAGAAGCTTGGGTATGGACTAACATAAACATTAGGCTATAAATAGAAGACTATATTATAATATAGTTAAACAAGCAAGCTAGATTACTTAAATTGAATATAAAATATGGTGGGAGTTGATGATTCACAAAAAAAGGTAATCACTATACTTAGCATTGACGGTGGAGGCATTAGAGGTGTCATTCCAGCTTATATCCTCGGCAAATTAGAAGCCCTAATCCGGGTTTGTACCCTCTTTAATCACTCTTTTGTTTTATATATGGAATTAATGTGTAATTTAAAAAATGTACCTGCCTATTTCATGATTTTAGACAATAGACAGATTTGTAAATGAAATGATCCTATGATTTTAAGAGTATTTTTCTATAACATATAATATATTCTGGGAAAAGTAAGAAAAATATTTTTGGATAGAATAACTAATAAAGATACATTACAGAAGGCAGATGGTAAAAAAGATGCAAGAATAGGAGAATATTTCGATATAGTAGCCGGAACCAGCACAGGTTCGATATTGGCAGCTCTGATAACAGCACCAGATGCCAACAACAAGCAAAGACCGGCTCACGATGCATCGGAATTCATTGATTTCTACAAGAAATCGGGTCCAAAAATATTCCTTAAGCTCTTCTCAATGAAAGATCTGAATGGCCAGCTTAGAGATTTAATAAATGTTTATGGTAATATACGTAAGCTTGTACAGGACAAAACGAGTAATTTGGCCCACCGTTACTTGAAGTTTTCTTCTTGTACTAGCCCCGAAAATCTCCAAGCTGAAGTTGACAATCACTTGAAAAAGGTTCTACTGTCGGAAACTATCACTAACGTTGTAATTCCGAGTTTCAGAATTTCCAAGGCCATGCCCCTCATTTTCACCAACCATTTGGTACTTTAATTAATTTCTTTTTCACCTATAAATTATGCAACTTGTAATCCCTATACTAATATTTTACGTGAATTATAATGCAGGAAGAAGACGATAAGATTGCTCTAAGAGATGCAATTCTGAGCTCTGTTGCAGCTCCTCTTTATTTTCCTCCACATTCGTTCAAATTCAAAGCGAAAGACGAGATTTTTTATGATGGGGGTTTGGGGGCTAATAATCCTGTAAAATTTCTGTCTAATTATGTTTATAAATCTTTGGTTTAGTGTAGGAATTACTCATTTTTTTTTGTTTTGTTGATGCTTTTAATTATCAGAGCTTGGCTGCATTATGTGAAGCAACACACATATATGGAAATGAAAAAGATTACAGCAACTATTTGGTTCTGTCCCTCGGGACTGGTCAAACTGAATTACCAGGAAAATCGCAATGCACAAAATTTACAAGTTGGCTTTTCTTTCAAATAAAATCAAAACTTGGGATTGATTTCATCATGCAGACTGCAAATGACACGGTCGACTTCCAAATGTCTCGTTTATTCCATAGACACCGGGGAAATTATTTGCGGATCGAGGTTTAGTCGATACGAATTATGTTATTGTAATATTTTTTTAGTATTAGTTTTGGAGTTGTGATTCTGATAAATGTTGAAAACTTTGATGCAGAAATATGGCCTGACAAAGGATCAAGCAGACATGTGTAATGGGCAATTGAGTCATATTGAAAACCTTGAGAAAATTGCAGAAAACCTTTTATCCAATGAAATGGTTAAGTTTGTTGACCCCTACGTTGGAACTAAGGTGGAAACTGAAGAGAGTTACATGGATGCTCTGACAAAGTAATAATCTGAACTCTAAGAGATTTGATTTGGGTTTTCGTTTTCGTGTTGGTAACTTAATTTTTTGCTGTAGATTTGCTGAAAAATTGGTCCAGGAGAAGAGGAGGCGTGATAAAGCCAATGGGAAGGTTGCAGCAACAGTTTCAGAACAATATGCTGGATGATTTATCTTAATTTGGCTTCTAAAATGTTTTCTACTGTGTGATTGAGATGTTGTGAAATAATGATAAAAATAATAATGGTTTGTATTGTGGGTGTGTCAACTGAATAAAAACTTTATAATATGTTTGGTTTATGTATAGTATATAGGTTAACTCGTGATAATGGAGTGATGGAATGCACATGTAGGCATCAGTTTAAAGATGAGCTCTCTTACAAAATCATTAAAAACACGCTTCCACTAGCAGAAATATAAAATGCTAAAATCGTGTTTCAAATAAATTTTTTGTGATTTTAATTTAAACTTACGTGTTTTTCCGTTTAATTCAATGAATTTTTATTAAGTTCGGTTTCAAATAAGTATTAGTGAATTTCAAATACCTTTAAACTTTAATAAAAACCCTTCCAGCATGCAACCCAGCGCAGTAGGAAGGGCTCGATGACGCGACAAGAGTTAGTTGAGGAAGGATGCCAAATTCAAGTAACTTTGATATAGGTTTTGATGTTATTGAGTTTCAAACAAATTTATGTGAAGTTATGGGTTTTTTTTTCAATAATATGTAAAGTTATGTTCAATTTAGTTTTAATTTTAATAAATCTAAATAAATTGAAAAGAATATAATAAAAATTTAAAATAGCTAAAATATCCTTATTTTCCTTTATTTGCAAATAGAACGTCGAAATAACATCAATATAAACCGTTTTTATCTTCAAAATACTTCCAAAATGATTGGCAATGCCGACAATTGAAATTCAAAATTGAACATCGCCATGTGCTTTTTAAATAAGGGCCACGCTCAATTAGAAAAGAGATTAAAATAGTGAGGCAATTTACCAAATTAAGGTGACTCAGTTTGAATTTCTTTTCTCATGCCATATGAAAAGAGCTCAATTTTAAGAATGTATTCTTTTCAATTCATTCAGTTAGTTGAATTCAATTCAGTACTGTATTGTTCAAATAAATTTTATTTCGTATGTTAATATAAATTTCATTAATCGAGATCATAAAAATAATAACAAGTAAATATTAATAAAAAGTAACTTCAATTTTAGTCATGTATCTCATAGAATATAAAATATTATTATTATTATTATTATTATTATTAAATGATAATAATACTCCATTCGGTTTTTATTGAGTGGTATATTACTTAAATTTCTAATATTTTTTCTCAATTTCAATGCATAAATTTGCCTACTTCTTCCCATCTTAGCATATTTAATTAAATTAAATTTCAAGCCATGAAATTTAAATGTATGATAAATTAGTAGTCATACACCCTTCATTAGTTACTTCTTACTCCTTCCGTCCAATTTTGATAGGCAATATTTTCATTTTGGGTGTCCAAAGTCATTTTTTCATTTTTATTTGTTAGTTAATGATAAATATACCAAAATATCCTTGTCATTAATTACTCGTATCACTTGTCATTAATCAGTCAAACAGATTCTTCTCAATACATGAGGGTATTATGGTAAAGATACTCAATTTTCTTAATTTCCGTGAAATGAAAATATTATCTATCAAAATTAGACGGAGGGAGTAATATTTATGAAAATATCTAAAAGACCAATTAATTAAAACTAGAGGGAGTGGTAAACTAATAATATAAGTATAAATATATTGATCTAATTTATACCATTAACTTTTAATCTATTTCAGTTTCAATTCAGTTATAAGTCAGTTCAACACAGTTTAATATTATTCAGTTTACAACTCTTCGTTCAATTGAAAAAAACAAGTTAGACAATATATTTTAATTTTGTGAAAATAGAAATAAAATCCTAATTAATAAATAAGTGACATCGAACTAAATTTTCATTTACTCTAATTCTAAAAAAAATTTCCAAATTAACTTTTTGCTTTTTCCTTTTGGACAATAGTAGCAAACAGAAATATCTCCTGCTGCGAGATGCAGCTCTGAAATCTCTACTGCATCGCATCAACATTGAAATGAAAATTTGGGTACCAAAATAGCCCGCCAAAAATTTGACTAAAAATATCTCCTTTAACCTGTGAGCTTAACCAATAAGCAGAAAACCCCAACCCCTAGCGGCGTCGTCTCCTCTCCACTCGGAGAACAAAACCTAAAATACATGGGATCCGATTCTCGACCCGAAAGCCCGCGTTCAAACCACACAAATCACTTCGTTTTGAAGAAGGGGAAATCAGTCGAAGTGACCAGCGAAGAGGAAAGGTTCAGAGGGGCTTGGTATTCGGCCACCGTTGTTGAATCGCCGCCAAAATCAGGTTCGAAAAAGAGGGGAAAAGTGCTGGTCGAGTACAAGGCTTTGATAAAAGGCGATTCATCTCCGGTGATGGAGCCTGTAGATCCGGTCTTTATTAGGCCTTTGCCTCCCGACGCTTCCAGCAGGGTTTTCCAGGAAAACGACGTCGTTGATGCGGCTTACAGAGACGGGTGGTGGACTGGGGTTGTGAGGAAGGTTTTAGAAGGGTCTAAATACCGGATTTACTTTGATAACCCGCCGGATGTTATGGATTTCCACGGCGACGATTTGAGGTCTCACTGGGATTGGGTTAACGGCAACTGGGTTTCGCCCGAGAAGCAGGTAATATTTCGATTTTTCTATAAATGTTTGTTAATTTGTGTTGAATTAGTTGCCTTATTTTATGCCATGTAAATGATTTGGTTTTTGAAGCAAATGAAAGGGGGAAGTTTTAGCTCAGGAACAGAAGTAGAGGTCCATGTTGAGATAGAAAATGCAAGGGATGCTTGGTTTCCTGCAGTTGTCATCAAGGAAAATGAGGATGGTACTTTCCTAGTGAAGTATCAAAATTTGGAAAACAATGGCGAAGTTGGGACAAAAGTAACTGTGGATTCCCGCAGTATACGGCCTGTTCCTCCTGGTTATGTTGATAGAAATTATGGGTTGCTAGAAAAGGTGGAAGTGCCATACAGTCGTGGTTGGCGGCCTGCAATTATTAATAAATTGCTTGCTGGTAAGAAATATAAGGTCTTCTTTAAGCAGGGAAATCAGGAAATGGAGTTTAATCATTCAGAAATTAGGCCTCATGCGCAATGGGTTGCTGGCCGATGGATTTGTAAATCCAAGGTAAAACTGCCCTTTTCACTGTTTTGCTTTTGTCCTTTCCTTTGTTGATTTGTTGGTATGGCTTTGTATTGAAAATGTTTCTTATGGAATTTGAGGAAGATTTGTTTTGCAAAATGTAAAATAGAAATGAGTCAAGAAAATCATTCTGTGCTCGCAGTTTTTTGTTCTTTTTGTTTAGCTTGTGTCAGAAAATGGTGCATCAAATTTTCATCTGTTCTTGTTTTTTGATGTTAAGGGACATTTAACTTTCATTAAATGTGATTAAGCCGCGTGTTACATGCTCCTTTAATTTTTGTATGTGGTGAAATGCTAAATATGATGACAAAGGGTGCCGATTTCTGTGATTAGTTGTGCCATGCTTTTGCTTGCTCTTGCCTTTTGGGTTTCTTTTACTCTTTATTTATAGATTCAACAAGATTTGAGATGCAAAGCTCCAAAAATGATCCAGACTTGGTGCATAAGTGCTATGTGTTTCCTCTCAGGTCTTGGTTGCTTCTGATAATGGACAACAGTTTGATAGTGCTCGTAACGATGCTGGTAAACCCAAGATGTCCCTGAAATCAGAAACAAATGGTGCTGCAGAGGGGAAGACAGAACAAGAAACACCTTGCTCCACTTCCACAACTGTACAGAATCTTTTGGAGCAGCCGACACAATGCAATGAAACACAGTTTTCCCATGTGTTGCCTCCGAGCAAGAAGGTTAAGCTGGCAGATCCCGCCAGTTCACAACCTTCCAAAGACTCCTCAAAAGGCTTTCTAGATGCCCCTATAACAGTTTCACCATTGCCATGGGCAAATATGTCAACTGAATCGCCAGTAGAAATGCCTCGTGTTGTGACCGGTCCAAGAACTTATGGCAAAAGATCCAAAAAAACGCCCATGGCTGGTGACCCAGGTGTAGCTCAAACTGAGAGCCCTCTTGGAGAAAATAGAACTGTGAGTGTAATTTCTTCTCCTGAATTCTTCATTTAGCTGAGAATTGATTCAGTTTCTTATGTCTGTTGCCAGAGCTGGGTGTCTTTAGCTGACCTATACATTTAAAATTGATAAAAGAAAAATGGAAGCATTGAAAAAGATTTACTGTTTTCTGTTGTGGTCATTTTAAGGCAGCATGCGCCGCAAATATCGTCAATAACGTTAGATATTCTCTTCTTGTGTCATAAACAAAAAAATTAGCATTCTTATTGGAGCTACTTTTTGACACTGTAGGTAACTCCTCGAGTTGAGAAACTCCTTATTCATGTTAAAAATCGACCTGAGGTATGGATTATTCATATGCTCTGAAGTTCCAACATCTTTTTCCTCTTGTTCATGTTTGTTTAAATTTGCGTTTCTGTTTGATAATTTATAAATCTTTTGTCTGATTTGGCATGAAATTTTAATAATAGTGAACTTGTTTGCTATGTGCATTTTGGTAGTTTTTTTATCAGTTTGCCATATGGTTATTTCGTATCCGTTTTTTGTATATGAAGTTTCTATACATTGTATCGTTAGTTATACTCATTTATTACTTTCTTTGACATGGTAAGACCTTAGCCAGAATGGCATATTTATCTTTGTGCTCTAGATACTTTATCTTACTTTTGTTTCCATTCTCTTATGTTAAAAATAAGGGGGAAAAGGATTTGATGTGAAGTTAAGATTTTGGATTCTAATAATTTAAATTTGGTAATGGATTTTTCTCCTCAATTTAAACCTAAATCATTTATGATTTTGTCAACTAGGGTTTGCCATATACTATTTCTTTGCTCAATGAAGCATGATGGTAGCATTTACTGTGTATCAATTCCATCTGAGAATAATATCCAAATCAACACACAACATATGAAATATATAGAAGGGATTAAGCTTTTGAGCTGGAAATGTTGGTGAAGTAGGTCCACTGTATTTTGTCACTTGCATAGCACATGATCATATATAGTAGCTTCACCTGTTCGTGCAAATTTATGTTTGCTCTTTGTTGTTTAAATTTTTTGAATTATATTTTGTCATCTGTGCAGAACAGTACCGAACATAAATCTCTTGTTTCAGCTCGACAAAATTTAGATATGATGACAAAGGGAGGGCAGCCTACCGAATTGCCTCTTGTTAGTTTACAGTCTACAGAAACAGGTCCTATTTTCATTTTATCTTCTTTGTTCTATACAAGTTGTGTTGCTCTCCCATAGCTTTGATAATTGGTTAATTACTACCTTTTGTTACTCCCATTTGTAAGTGTACATAGACCGAAAGGCAGACTAACTAGCCAATAAAGTTTCTTATATAAATATGGCTTTTAAATCGAAACACTATATAATACTAAGTTCAAATTATGAACATCTAACATGCATATTTGTTTAATTCGAAATAATTTGGTCGAAATGGTTTTCACATTGCAGCAAAAACTGCTCCTAACACCAATGAAAGTGAGGATGAGAAGAAAGCTGCAATCCCTCTTATTGTCTTTGCTTTGAAAGCTAAGGGTAATGAGCGTCCTGAGAAACCGAGGAAAGCTAAGGGTGATGAGCATCCTGAGAAACCGAGGAAAAAGAAAAGTTTGAATGATTTGTCAGGGGAGAAATTAATGGTGAGCAGATGTATTTTCTTGGTCATATTTTGCTTAGTTATTTTCTTTCGGGTAAAGTTCAAAAACATACCTTGTGGTTTCGGCCATTTTCAAAAGTGGGCCTAAGGTTTTAGTTTGTCAACAGGGGCTTGTGGTTTTGAAATTTTTTCAAAAA
>CAOJBJ016756284.1:0-10493 GCA_948291685.1 Euphorbia celastroides | reverse complement strand
TCCATGCCATTGTAACCAACATCAAAGCATTTGCTTCTGATACATCAGATACTGTTGATATGAAAAAACTAATAGAACGTATAAATGGTATAGGGACGTATCGAAAGAGGTCAAATTGTCGAAAGCGCAAAACTCGATTTTGGGCTATATAGGTTGTGAATATATAGATATATACAGTTATTTACTATATCTCATAGAAAAGGGTGTGATAGTGACTGAGTGAGTTTTGGTAGGTTGTACACTCAGTCTAGCCAGCTTAGGTTAGGCAAGTCGAAAGCTGGTCGGGTAGCTTAGATACATGACTTAATTTGTTTCTATATTAAACTACAGCTGAACTTATAAAGAATTTCACATTGCCTTTTTGCTTCCATGTTCGTGAGGAAAAATTATTTACTTCAGTCACTATTTTGTAAATAATAGTTATCTCAACCAATCTATATGAGCTCAAATATTAGTTATCCTAGCCATAGTAATGTGAGCTCAAATATTGACTCGAAAAGGCAATTTGAAGTATATGGTTACAGTTACTGGTTTTACCTATTCAGTAGGAAAAAGTTATCATTGGCAATTAATCGGAACTGCAATAGCTAATGATAAGAACTGAGCCAATAAAGAAACTAATAACTTTTAAATTGTCTTATGGGAGAATCCCTTATATTGATGAATTTAAGCGATTTCAAATACAATGCAGCATAAATTGAGGTTGCATATACTGAACCACATTTCGGGAGCAATAGTTTCAAAGGCGATCAGTAAAGAATTATTGCTTGTCATTTGAGTGCAGGTACAATTGTTGATCTCGAATGTACTCTATCACCCCATCCATTGTCAGATATTTTATCGACAATCCTCTCGAAATACATTCCCTGTTACACATTGAAAAACAGAAAGAATCTTAAAATTATTTTGAAGTGAACATTCTATAGCCTATTTGTAAACATCATTATTACCTCAATCTCGTTGAACTGATTGAATTTGGAACGAGTTCATCCACTACATTGATGTTATGCTGCATCAATATTAAGTTTGAGAAACACATAAGCACAGAATTGTGAAATACCAATAATCAACAGAAAATCAAAGAGGTTGCATATCTGAAGTTCGCTCTCACCCTGTTTTCATTCAAAATTTCATTTTCAGATATGTCCTTTTCAATATCTTCACCTTCTCACCGGATGCAAACTATACCATAATCCTTACAAATCATCCTTACCTGCAAAGAATGGAACATTTACACCTTTAACTCTTTTCCAACTCTCTTGGAGATGTTACTGATTGCAACAAATTGTTAAAAGTTTCAGATAAATGATACCATGTGAAAGTGATACTGCAGAAGTAAACACCTCCAAATGTACATCATGAGCCCCCTTTTTTTCAAATTTTATGAACGCTGAAGATTTCTAAAGATCCATCATATACCTGCTCAGGAATCCAAAATCCAGGGACGTTAAATGAGTGGAGTAAATCAGAACCACACAGAAGCATCACCTTAAGGCGCCCTACAAAAATCACAAAATGTTTTGCTTCTTAGTGTTCTTTGACACTTATTTCGGTATAAAAGGTCCATCTCACCTTTGGATATCTTTGCACCATCAACAAAATAATTCTCAATTCTCTTCAAGATAGTCAAAGTGCGCTGGTAGGTACTCTGACTCACCTATTACATATGTTCAAAAATATGAGATGAAATTCTGCCCAATTAAGATGTTGACATGACAAGTAATCAATTGGTAAGAAAACACTGATAGTACGATCAAAAGGAATCTGATGAATCAATAACAAACAATGATAAAAGATCAACTAGAAAAGAAACAATATGAAATTTCATAGACATACCTCCCATGGATCTACCTTGATGAAATCAGAACTTTCGCATGCCAACTTACACATATTCAACCGATGAACACCAGATATGAGACCCTAACACACATTATACAAAAGAAGAAAGGGGAAATTCATTAAGAAAAAAGCCAATGGCGGCATGCGATCCAGGCTATTGATTACAACTAAAATGTGCAGCAATTGCGGTTCACTACAGCATCTTTTAGCTTTCATAAGTTTCCTGGGTATAATTTTGGTCATGCATTGCACCTCAAATTACAAGTTTTCTCACTTAAATTGATCATAGTGATGGACATCTTATGAAGATGAATGTACCTGCTTCTTGTAATCATCACTAACAGGGGACATATAAGCTGCAGCAACACTATAGCCTTCAGACTTCAATGCATCCCTCGCAAGCTCTGCAGATAAAAAAGGGAATTCATTATGCTCTGTATTATCATGTAAGATAGAGCAACTATACCCTTCAACTAAATAACCTCGATAATAACGAGAAAACTACAAGATATCCAAAAACCTAGATTTAGAGAATTCACAGAAAATATTATTACTCACCAAACATGCGCAAGTGCATAAGAGTAGGAGGATTGAAACTACCAGTTCCTACAAGAACTACATTTGTCTTGTCACCATCACTGTTTCAAAGGAATGATAAATGCCCAATCTGCTAAGCAGCAATGAATATTGACTAAAAGAAATTGAAAGAAGTAGGATTAAATTACTGGGTGGAACTTTCAGTAAATGATACTTTGTCCATTGGTAGTTCAAGATCCATGATCAAACCTATAACACGAGAAAAGAAATAAGCAGCACTCTGTTTCAAAATTAGCTGGAAATACAATATTACTTGCAAAGCACCCGCGACAAGTAAACGAGAATCTCACACATAATTGTAAACACCAAACAACTTGACATGCATATGGACTCGTAAAACTAAACAACCAACTTCAAACATTCTCATTTATCAAATTCATCAATATAATCAAATACTTTTTTATTCGTATCGCATGTAGCACCATAACTCCAAACAAACAAACAACCTCACGGACCTCTGAAATTATTGGAGGCAATAAACAGCCTTTAAAGCTTCTATACTGTAGCATAATAAATGGCAGGCAAAAGTCCAGCACCAAGCAATTTCTTTCCTCACACAGGGGCACAAAATGCAATCTTCTCCTCAGCTCCACTAGGTCCATTTGTTTTATACAACTTGAGTTTCAGTGCTTTCTAAAATCTGTAAATTAGTATCATCCAAATCTTACAATACCAAACGATTCCACTAAGAACAGTGGCGGTGCTAGGATTTCCACATCTCTTAGCTTTCATAATTATTCATCATAAGATACAATAGTGTAAGTTATTTGATTACAGGAGTTCCAAATCTTTGCAATTAAATCAACAGTTTCTCTTTCTAACCCATCAATGCAACCGTAAGAATATTCAAATTCTGTCAACAGTTCGAGGTCTCTTGTTTACTTATTAGTTTGGAATGCATAAAGAGACCTAAAGGACAAACTAGCCTGTATTGCAGCAGCAGCCTTAATCCAGGAGTTCAGCAACGACTGAGAAGGAACTCGCCGGAGACGCTAGCAGACCGGCAACGGCGACGACGACGACAACAAAATGGCCACGATGACCGTACAACACATTAAATAAAAATGCTTTCTGCTACCCAAAGTCCTTTTAAAATTCAATTTATTACAAATCCAAATTACGTCGTGTTCATATTTCATAAATAACTTTAATGGCTTTTTCAAAGGGGTAAAAGTGTAAAAACGACAGCACATTACTTTCCAATTTCTTTTAAAAAGCCCTGTTCAAGAAACCCGTGGCCCGTTGAGCCTGTTCAAGCCCGTCATATGTGGGTCGGGTTTGGATATCATTTTTCTTATTTAGACCCGACCCAGCCCAAATCCGTGAAAGCCCGCTCATATGTTGGGTTGGGCTTGGTTTTCATTTTAAAGCCCTAACTCGATCCGAATTCTAATTTTATATAATATTTTAATTAAATTTTAAATAAAATTATATTATTTTTACCATAAATTAAAAATTACACATTATTTTAATTTATAATTATGTGATAATACCATGTTAAAATATAATGACATTCATTTTATACATTAAAATTTTAATTATTTATTAATTCTATTTTTTAAAATTTAAAAAAATAATAATATTTTATATCGGACTGGTCGGGTCGGTTTGGGATTGAATTTTTAAACCCAAGCCTGACCTGACCCAAACCTGTATATAAATTCTATGGGCCGAATTGGTTTTGGGTAGACATTTTCAAGGACCAACCTGACTGAGCCCGACCCATTAAATAGGTCTACTATCCACCAATAGTTATTCCTTTACTCGGGACTCTTATCTTCCATTTCTAAATTGACTTAATAGGAATATAAATTTTCTCTCTCTCTCACGATCATTCTTTTGTTTATATTTTATTTTTTAATATTTTTTATTGAAATTAAGCTGTATCTATTATTTTTATCTTCTTTTACACGATCGTCTTTTTTAATTATAGATTTGTAATTACATAACTCAATTTTAATTTACAGTTGGATTGGGATTCAGAAGCTTTTAGATAAAATGCTTAATTACCTTTCATGATTGACGTTCCATATCTATCTATTCAGTAAAATAGCTTTAAATTTACTATATTGATTGATGTATAGAGCAAGCAAGCATATCCGGAGTTAAGGTGGAACTTGTGGAAGTAAAATAGCTTTAATTTTACTGTATTGATTGATGTATAGAGCAAACAAGCACATCCGGGGTTATGGTGGAATATGTGGACTCTAGAGATCTCAGGTTCGAACAACATCCGGGTTGGGTTGTAGATTTTCCTTTCAATTTAATGTAAGCCCATACGAAACAATTTTTTTTTTTTAAAAAAAAGAGCAAGCAAGTATTTTATAATTAAATGTTTTCAAATTCATTAGTTGAGAATTATGAAAAATGAGTTGTATAGTTTTTTGTCATTATAATAAATCTTGTCTTAAGACATGTTTACCTGTGATACAAAAACAAATTTATGTTGTTTTGTTTTTATCGTGTTTGTCTGGTGTTTTACTCCGATATTTTGTTATAAATTTTTTAAAATGGTCTATGTTTTCAATTTATCAATCTTATTGTTGAATTGTTAGCTAGTAGCATAGATTTTTCGATATGTAGAGGAGACAACTTCATATTTGTCCATCTTTAATTAGATTTATAAAGTAGAACATCGATAAATATATAACATCTAATGAATAAATTTTTTCGGTCCCAATTTGATCTAATATGAACTCAATGAATAACCTCGCTTAATGCATTAACGAATATATATATACATATATAACGACTCACTTGTGCAAAAACAACCAATTATATATATATATATATATATATATATATATATATATATATATATATATATAAAATAAGTCTTTATATGTCTCGTGTAAATATAAATGTCTAATAATTATATATAAAGTAATATATTTTTATTTATATAGCATATCATGAATACATTTCAACCAATGACTAATTTTCAAATGCCTCAATAAGACATATTTTTTCAAATTGTAAAAATATGAATATAATTAAAGTTTTCATAAAAGTTATAACTACCGTGAGTTCTAAATATATTTGAACTTAATACAAAATGATATAATTACAAAAAGAAGTCTAAAAATATCATTTAAATGAGTTATTATTTATTTATTGATAAGTAAATATTATATTTATTAATTGATAAATAAATAATTTGACCGAATGAATATATATTTTTTTTGTTTCAAAGTATTTATTTATCGAGATTCTACTGTAATTTGATTTTATAAATTATTTTTTAAAAAAATTTAATGGCTTTTTTAAAGTGTCAAACGACAACGCATTTACTTTCTGATTTTTGAATAATATATAATTTGAATTTCGATCCGCGCTCGTGTCAGTCGAATCTCCGCCGTTGATGGAGAAACCCCGCATCTGAACCCCATTTTTCTCATCGTCAACCATACTAATCAATCACACGAATGCCGGCGATCATCTGAATCCAAAATGTCGACGACGGAGAAGCTATTCGTTCAGATATTCGAGAGGAAGAAGAGGATAATCGACCAAGTCAAGCGCCAGATCGATCAATTCGACCATCACCTCGCTTCTATTTGTGTTCTTGATGGCATTGCTCCTCCTCCTTGGCTTTTGTCTCCTTCTTTTCCTTCCCTTGTACCAGATTTTGACGGTACACACACACTCTCTCTCTGATTCAGCTTATTCAAGGGACGATTAGACATGCATTGGTTTTGGAAATTGGATGTTTGGTGTTTTCTGAATGTATGCTTTTAAGCTCCTTTTATTGGTAGTTAGGAGAAGGTTATTTTGGATTTGGAGGACATTTAGGAGTGAATCTCATACCTTTTCAGAACTATGTCTATAGTTCATATCATTAGTACTATTTTACCCAGAGTACTTTAAGCTCTAAGAATGAAATTTGTAATTGAGTTCATTTTCAATGCTGGTTATATTCTTATATGTTTGTCAATTGAAAAGCAAAATTCAACTGACTTTAGACCTGGAATGCTAGAACAAATCTTTAACACTATGATAAATCACTTTATAATTTGTCTTTGGTTCCAATTTTTTATTTGTGTTGCTAGGAACTAATGGTAGGAGTCATTTCTTCTGTGCTTTAGTTTAAATTAGCATTTAAGAACTTCATTTTTTTGCTGTTTCTTTGAAAGGATAACAGTATCTAGTCTTCTTTTTTGAACTGGTTGGGTAAAGTAAAAGCTTCTAGAATTTGATTCTTTGCAACTTTCTGTGTCACAGAGATGAGAAAAGAGGAGCTTATATCTGAAGTCTTACTTAAGCGTTCTCAAATAGCGAGTGCTGTTTTGAATTGTCATTACTCTTTACATCAAAAGTCCATTGTTACTGCTCACAACAAGGGGATACCAAATGCTTCATGCACAGAAGATTATGCTTCAAATAATGACACACATGCCGGAAATAGGTTGTCTGCTTTGCATTTATCTCCAGCTGATGACACTCAGTGCACGGCCACGGCCAATGGTGTTCCTGATGTAGATGGCAGTGTTACGTCTCCTCCAGATTGTACAGATGCCAGACTATCAGACTATTGTCAAAATCCTTCTCCATCACTGGTAAACATTCAAAGATCCAAGTCAAGGCAAAGGGCTTTAGAGCTTCGCAATAGTGCAAAAGAAAATAAACGGAAGTCGTGTGAGGACAATCAAGTTGGCGCGCATGCTAGTCAGGGAACAGGGTACAAGATTAATCCCTCACAATACGACCCTGTTGATGACTTGCCGTTGGCTAAACATGTTGATGCAACTAATGAATCTTTTAGACAAGTTTTAGAAAGTATTGAGTCTGCAGGGAAGAAATTGAGCTGTGACATTGACTCTGACAGAAATGTAAGACCTGTAAGTTGTAGTCAGAAAACGGGGTCTGTGGATGAAACTGGGAATGATGGCAACCTTTCTTATACTGCTGACAGTGATGGTTTTAACATGTCTCTGGATTGCCCATTGCCACCACCAAATTGTATCATTGGCTTATCAGATCCTTCTGTTCTTGCTAAATCAAGTAGTATGGCAGAAGCAAACATAGTTGAATCCAGGGGCAGTAAAAACAATAGTATGGAATTCTGCAATAAAACAGAAGAATCTTTGACTTCCACCTCTCAAGTCAGCACCCAGAAGGAGCCGCTTGAAGCAGGTAACACATCTTGTCATGAGGAAGTAGACGATGAAGATAAAAATTCTCTTGAACAACCAATGAAGGTGGCTAGTTCCAACTGTGAGGCATCAAGATTCTTCAAGTCATCACCTGTTATCTCTAATGCAGGTTATAAAGTAAGAAAAGCAAGTATAAGGGATCAAGAGATCAAGGAGAAGGATATCGACATTTATGCTGGGAGAATAGCAAGATCTAGGAGTTCTGATGGTCAAATTAACATCATGAACGAATCCCTCGAGTTGGAAAAATCTGAAATCAGTAGCAAGGAAAATGGAGTTATCAAAACAAAGCAGATGCCAGACCCTACTTTTGAGTTGTTGGAGTTGGTTAAGCCTTTTGATATCACTTCTGTAAGTTGTGGGGTGGAAGCCAGAGTGAGAGACTCCCACAAGGTTGATGCAGAAACCAGTGCTCATGGCTATGGTACAACTGGCTCATCTTCTTCTTCCAAGAAATGTAATGATTTTAGTAAGTCCCCAGAAAAAGGTGTATATAATGATGTAGCGAAGAATGGTGATGGAGAACTTCTGCAGTCCTTAGGTAAATCTTCAAAAACACTGAAACAGACTAGTGTTGTTGGGGAAGGAGTTAACCTTCCGAATCCTGCTGGTATTCAAGCTAATTTCTTGTCTACTAGTGTAAGTATAACAGATGAAAATGTAGCTAATATGTATTATAATGGCATAGCTGAGAATTGTCCAATTGCCTCCAAATCCGCCTCGACTGGTGTCAGATGTGGGGCAGAAAGTTCAGGATCAAGGCCACCCCGTGATTGTGCTACAGTTGTGAAGCCCCAGCAACTTGATTTTGATGATATAGAAGATAGCATCTTGCTGAAATCATTCAGTCTGGAATTAGAGAATAATCAAGAAGGCAAAACAGAGAAACAACTTTCTCCTTTGCTACAGTCTGTAGATGAAGTGGCATTGCATGATTCCCAAAAAAGGCCTCCCACCATACCCATTAAGATTCCATTGCAAAAAGTGGACGCTTCTAGCAAACAAGAGAAATGTAGAAAGGTTTCATCTGAAGCTATTTTGAAGGACAATGCTGATTTGGTAAAAAAAAGAACCTTCAGCTCTGCTCGGCAAGAACTGGGCTCATTCAATTATCAAAGTAGCAGAGCAAATTTTTTATTTATGGGTACGTGGCCCCAGCATAAGAGAATGAAAATTGGTAGTCAACTTACTGATTGCCCATCTCCAAGTTTGGTCCTCAAGCCATGTCCGCCGAGTAACAAATATCATGTAAGTCTTGTAAGTGAAACTTGTGGAGGATAATCAAGATACATTTTGATATATACTAAATATTTGTTTGTAATTCAGATTGGAGATGCATTACAATCAGATGCTATTATGAGTCCAGTTGAAGGCACGGGTAGGGATGTGGAACAACAGAATTTGGAACAATCTGAAATCTGTTTGTCCAAGCTGCATGATGATGAGGTATTTCTTCTCTAGGTGCAGCTTTTGAAATTGATTAATTTGATTTGTGTAAGAAACATTGGTGCCATGCTTTACATTATGCTTTTATGGTTGATTATATTTAAAAACTGATTAAAGATTAGGTACATCACTTTCAGTTTTCACCCCCTTTAAGTTGTATGTTGTGAAAGCAATTGCATACTTGTGTCTTCTCTCTATTAATGTTCTGCTCAACAGCGACTATTGTTGATCTCTTTATTCTTTTCTCTGTAAAGGTGAAGTTTTCTGTAGAAGATTGAAATCAGTGGGACTTTGTATTATTAGTTATAAGCAGAGTTAAACTGAAGGTTTTCATAATTTCTTCAAATATATTTACAGTAGCAAAGCTCGCAAATATCATCTCGAAAAAGTAAATCATAACTTGCTTCATATTGTACTTTATTGGTCTGACCTTGAAGATAAATTTTACTGTGATTGAACTTAAGTCGGTTTGATCTTGTGTGCACATTTACCTTGATAATGTATGAAATGTGTATGTTTGTTGCTATATCTGACAGGTAGCAATCAACTTGGAATTGAAGGGTGGAGGAGACGCTTTGGCTCCATTGCTTGATGAAGCAGCAACATCTGTTGCAAGTTTGAAGAGACCAGCTGCTGGATTTTCTCAAGACTCTTTGATGGACAAACCTGAAGCGGCATATCCTAATTGTGCTGATTCTTGTGTCACGAGGCACCACACTGCTGAAGATAACCAACCTTTGTCACAAGTTAGTTACGATAAAGATGCCCTTCAGGAAACGGATTATCATTTTGGAGGGAAGAAGAGCCTCTCACATTTTTCGTCCAGCTCTCCTAGCAACCTATCTGATGTTGGAACTGATCAACATATGCCTGAATATGAGGGGTTTTTTATGGATTCAGATACTGAACGCCCAAGCACCACAAATGAAGAAATTGACTTTGAAAAGCTGGATCATCCTTCTACAGCGCTAAGAATGGGTAGTGTTCTGGATCAGCGTTGTAAATCCACTAGTCTGTGCACACCACTTACACATACAAAAGGATATGAATTGCATGAAGCACTAAACATGTGTAGTTCCTTACCAAATGGAGTTTTAGAGGACATTGAATTGAAGAAATTGCACATGGATTGCAACGAGTGTAAGCTACTATGTTCCAGTTACAGTTGCTTGAACGAGGGAGTGATTGATGATCTTTGTGAAAGGTCCCAGTCTGTCTCTTCACTACATAATGCTCTATCAGCATGGGACATTTCGAAACCTTGTATGTCCCCAGTGAAGTTTTGGGATCTAATGCCACCAAAGTCTAGCAGTTCCAGTAAACGTATAAGTTCCATTCCAGAGCTACCCTGCATCAGTGAAGAAAATGAGAATGCAGATGGTATGGCTGATACACTATTAGAGGATAGTTTTCCACAAATGAAAATGAGCTTGGTCAAAAGAGAGGCACTTGCTGACA
>CAOJBJ016750955.1:0-10418 GCA_948291685.1 Euphorbia celastroides | reverse complement strand
TATATTATATATTTAGATGTAAAATTTATATAGAATTTTATTTTTTATAATTTATTTATCAATAAAATAAAATAAAATAATTAACCGGCCTTCGGCCGGGCTTGGGTTTGACTTCACAAACCCGGCCCGAGCCCAAAGTTTTAAATATGGGCTTGAGCCGGGCTTGGGTTGACATTTTTAACTAAAAGCCCGACTAAGCCCGGCCCGAATCCTGCCTGACCCGTCCGATGAACACTTCTAATTTAAATGTAATAAGCACATATAAATATTATATACAAATATATAATAAATAAAATTATTACTAATTTAAACAGACCCTAGTACTTATATAAACATTAAGCATGACCTTTAGCAGTTTCAAGATCAAGCTCAACCAATAAAAAAGGTCCAAACTGTCTGGAAAAAATTTGAGGTCCCGTGGAAGGTTTGAAATATGACCCCTTATGCACACAAAAAATTCAATTTATTACTACTTGGAAAGTGGAAACTCTTGTCCTTCGATCATTTTTTGAACTGGATTCTTTTAATCAAATATTCATAATAAACTTTACCTAAAATGCCATTTGCAATTGCCACCGAAGTTAAACTAGTGAGTCTTTCTCATGAATAAATTTGAAGAAAGTAAAAAATAGAAAGTGAATGAATATTTTCATGAAGTTACATGTATAAAAGAAAGTGAAATACAAGCTAAGTTAATTATAGTTAGCGAAAAATGTTAAAACATGCCTTGCAGTGAAATAATGAAATCAAAAGCTAAAATATAAGAATTGTTTAAGTGATAAAAATATTGAGAAGAAGTGGAAATAATGTTAAATGTTGATGAAGTCAGGATTTAGCAGAGAGGTTGAACCATGATAAAATAATTTTTGAGTAAGAGATATAAGATATTAATGAATTTAGACAAACTTGATAAGAGATTTTTTGAGACTATCCATTTTTCTCTCGTTGTAATTGATTAACATCAAATTAATTCTTTTGATATTTTTTAATTTTTCAACCAAATTGTTATCCTCTCCATTTTTTTTACTGCTTCGTTCAATTGATCATTAATTTTTCAACCAAATTGTTATTCTATTAATATTTTCATTTAAATATAATCCTACGTCCATTAATGGTTAGCTGATAATTAGGCATTTGCTTTTTAAAATGGGCTCACATTGAAGGGTCAAACTGTGCCACCCTTTGTTTTAATTAAGATTTGATTCTCTAAAATTTAAACTATATAAAGTTGGTATAATCTCAACTATCCATTGCATTTTAATGATCCAGATTCAATTTAGTGGGTTATGGGGGTCCACAGTGCAATGAAATCTGCACTACTAAAATTCAATGGATGGTCAAGATTGTCCCAACTTTACAAGTTTAGAGAGTTTGAACTTTGGAGAGTCAAAATCTTTTAATTAAGGGATAAGCAAAGAAATATCCTAAAAACACCATTAGATTTTCCTCCCTCTTCTCAATTAGTCAAAATGTCCTATTTTCAAATACAAAAACAACAAAAATCCTTTTATCTACAAAACAACAAAAGCATGTTACCTCATTCCAATCATCGTCCGATCGCTGCTCGACCACCTTCTGACCGAGCTCCAACCGTCGTTGCCTTTCATATCTCGTCGTTTCCGGCAATCTCCGCTGCCATATCTCGTCATTTTCCGGTGATCCCGTTGCTAGATCTAACCCACCATTGTATCCCGTCTTTTCAGCCCCGCCATCGGATCCCGCCGTTGTCAAACACCGCCAAAGCCCCGCTGTCCAGATCTGACCATTTTCCCCCTTAACGAAGCCCCATCGCCTAGATCTGACTGTTTTCACTGCCGCCGAGCCCTGCCGCCAGATCCCGCCGTTTCACCCCGCCACCGAGCCCCACTAGAATCGTTAAAAAAAAGAGAGGGAAACAAACAAAGAAAGTATACCATAAGAGAGGAAATGAAAAAGTTGAAATATGATATATGTGTTATCTACTGCTTTCAATTTTAGTTTTCCATTCAGTTAGAATTGGTTTTATCAATTAGGAGTTTAATTTGAAAATGGTATACTAATTTAAACCGTTTAAAGAAAAGTATACCACAGAAAGTATACAAAATTTTAAAAGTATACTGAAATTAAAAAAAATTTAAAAAATTAAAAATCAGTTAATGTCAATTATTATACTGAAACTAAAATATCAGTAAATCAATTTCAATTAAACATGAAAAAAATAGTATACCACGAGTAAAAAATGTATATCGAAAAGTAAAAAATTGGTATACCAAAAAAGTAAAAAATATACCATAGAAAATATACCAAATTTGGTATACCGAAAAAGTAAAAAAATATACCACCCCCTTCTCATCAACCTTCCATTCAAAAGAAATAAGACATTTTGACAAAAAAAAAATTAGTATAATTAAATATACTTAAAACTCAATTATTTTTTAGGACATTTACTAAATCTCATTTAATTTTTAGGACATCCATGACAATTCCCCTTTAATCAATGAGCTCCTAACACGGCCTTAATTAATTAAAAGAAAAAGCCATGAACTCCACAACATTTTCTTCCTTTTCTCCGCCTCTTCACATTCCATAGGTTTCTGCAGCAACACCATCGCTAGAAAACTTGAGGCCCCTCGCACGGTCAAAATCAGGGCTTGAAAAAGTCAATTCATATTAAAAATTTGCACGTCCATAAGTAGATGGTTTAATGCATACTTAACACCCTAAATTTGGCATGAAAAATTATTGACGCTCTAAAACTTTCGTTTTGTCCCGCTAACTCCTAAACTTAGCAAAAGTGTGCCCAACAGCCTCTCATGCTGACGTGGCATCGTGTAGATGCAGGGCCGACCCAGAGGGGTGTGTGGGAGGTGTGACCGCACAAGGCCCGTGATTGGGAGGGGCCCAAAAACAGTTTTTCAATGTGGTATTTTATTTATGTATTTATTTAGTAAGGTAAATATAAACATAATTGTAGTTTAGATGAGTTAGTAAGGTACTTTTTAAACAAATCAAAAGTTAAGAGTTCAAATCTCAACCACTACAAAATTGAAATTTTTGATAAATTAATTTTTAATTTGAGGGTCCACTTTATTATTTTCATCTTATTTTGCCTAGGGTCCCATAAATGCTAGGATCGGGCCTGCGTGGATGCATTGAGTTTTCAACGTAAATTGCTGTTACGTTAGCATGAGGGGGATGTTGGGTAATTTTTTGTCAAGTTTGGGGGGCTACCGGGTCTTTTTGCCAAGCTCGGGGGGTTAGCGTGATAAAACAAAAGTTTAGGACGTCAATAAATTTTTCATGTCAAGTTTAAGGGATACATTAAACCTAAGTGGATTGTTTAATTTTTTATTCAATACGAGCTAATCTTAAATCAAGCTTAAAATTTTGTTTGATTATGACTTGTTAGGAACTCAATTATTCACGATTGGATTACAAACAACTCATTCATGTTGTTCTTGAACAATTCATTTATTTGTTCAAAAATGAACTCGTATATTTTTTTTACAAAAAGAATTGATTACATCAAATTTATTCATTAAAAATTGATCATTATGGAATCATATCATATTCAATATAAAAAATAATTCTGAATATTTATGACGATAATATCCTTATTCGGAAAAAAATAATGGCAAAAGCTCTCAATTCAATTCTTCATGAATAATTATTTCCATTAAATCAAATATTCAATTATGTAAACTTTTCAACATTTATTCTATACATTTTAAAAACTTGTTTTTTAAAAATACGCCACGTGACCATTGTAAGTAGATTTGGGCATTGCTCTGTCAACTCGAAGGATCCACCAATGCCCGCTTTTTATGGAATGGGTTTGGAGAAGCCACTTGAGAAATTAATCCGGTCCAGCTCAAATCCGATGTGGTTCGAACAAAATATAAGATGAATTTGGATTTAATATTAAAACTCATGCCCGACCAATTCAGCCCAAAGTTAATAATAAATATATTATAAATATGTTTTTTTATTTGTATTATTCTAATAAAAAATGATATGTTTGAAAGTTGTAATTTTTTTAGTAAAATTTAGCACCCAATTTTTTTTTTTGGATTATATTACAATTGTAACATGAATATTTTATTATCATTATTTGTTAACCATAGATATTATTATTTTTTAATAAAAAAACCTATTTATGGGCCTGCTGGGTTTTAACAGTTTTATAAAGGCCTAACCTGGTCCAATCCTGACATATATTTTCAATGGATCGGGTCGGGTTTGGGTTCTACATTTTTTGGCTAGGCTTGATTAAATCTGACCTAAGCTTGCCCAACCTGGCCATGCCTAGGTCTAATTGTAAGTGACTATATAGCTCCATCAATTTTTAAAAAGTGCACATAACAACTATCTAACCATCACATGATAATTTTTTTATTGGTTTGACTTTTCAAAAGGTAAGGAAGCCATGAGGCCACTTTAAAAGTTCAATGAATTATAGGGGTGCACTTTTCAAATGCTAAAAGAGATGTGAGTCACTTTGAAAGTTCAGGAGCCAGATTTTGGAAGAAAATTAGTTGACGGACCTATTAATATATTCATCTATAATGTATCATGACTTAACAAGACATGTATCACATTATCTCATTGATACACACAACATATTACCCAAAAACAAATTGATACACTCCACATATAACATCACTTTGGTATAACTCACAATAAAATGTATTGGCTTGTTAACATAATGAACATTATAAAAGGTGAGGTTAGTATCTACTATATACTAATGACATTATTGAAAATTTTCTTGAAAGATAAGGAAAAAAATTACCAAAAAGTTATAATCTACTCATTTATTTTTTCATGCTTTTCAATATTTGGTTGCTTATAATTTTATCACCTGAATAATTTTATGCTTTTCTGTCTAGAAAATCTGGAAAGCTTTACTCTGAAAAAGATTGAGAGATTGTTAAGGAGTCCATTCTATGAGTTAAAAGTTTTTTTTATTAGATGTCGATGTATCAATTTTCTGTCCATTTGGAATTTAAGTCATCGATTTATGCCACTTGATTCTTGTATAATTTTGATACATCATGACATTGCATTTACTAATATTTGTGTCATAGAAATAGATTGTGCAACAAACATTAAGAACTATTTGAAACTTTCAGCTTAATTTCTACTATCTTGCTTGAATATTTTAATGCGAAAGAATTTAGTAATCAATTAGCTCTGTAGACCAACTAAAAATGTCAATTCTTCGATTTGTTAAGACAGGTGTCAGGTGAAATACTTTGCCTACGTACCGTTTCTTTGATGTTCAACATATTTAATATTGATGTATTGTATTATATTGGAAGTAAAATAATCAGATAGATAAAGTGTTAAAAAGAGAGAAAAAAAGGTTTCACACGCGCTGTCATAATTACCGAACTTTGGAGCTTCAGAGCCAAACAATAAAAGTTCGATTTGGTTTGCTAAAACCTCGAGTTAGTATGAATTGGGGTGAAACTGTGTTCAACTAATTTTTGGTCGAGACTATCTCAAACTATTTATAAATCATTCAAATCATTTAGCGTGTCATTCAATCACGCAAATCTATGTATTAATAAAATTAATTAAATTTTAAATTATTTTTTTACCCTAACATTTTTAAGGGTGAAAATAAACATTTTTAATTTTTTTAATTAATTGAATTCAAAGTTTACAATTATATTTTAAATATATTTATCTACTATTACTAATATATCTCTAAAATTTATGTTACAAAAATTTAATCTGATAAAAAATATTTACATGCGCCGAGGGAATCGAAAAATAATAACAATTACATGAGATCAATGTTATGCTAGCGGATATCATATTTTTAATAATTATGCCATAATTATTTAGACAAAAAGTTTTCACTATATGCTTTTACATCAATAATATTGCGGACAAAGAGCTTCTTTACTGAAAGTTCTTTAATACATGCGCATTTCTCTTATACCAATACAAGAGTAAGGTCCATTCGTTTGGAGTGGAGTGCAAATCTATTAGTATCACCTAAAACTAAACTAAATTAAAATGAAGCAAATTAAAGTTGGAAAGAGCATAGTTTCCATATATAGTTCAAACTAAAGCCTTTTCTAGCACTCGGATTTCAACCTCATTAATTCCTTAAATGCAAAAACATTCACTTAAAAGGAGTTTTTTTTTATTACAAATCAAATAAATTACGTTATTTACAAGAGCTAAAAATATTATTCAAAAATCGTGACGGAAAATTCATTCTTTTATCTTGAAGCATGACACAAACTATGGCATATAGAAATGGTTGAACGAACTACATAACTGAGACAACTCATACTGCTTTCAAAATAAAAAGTTTTATCACCTAACTTCTTTAAAAATATTGATATATATACAAGGACAATCAAATATTTTTCTTATTTTCTATTATTTAATCTATTTTTTGTTTGCAATAATCCAAGCAAGAGAATGGATTACCATATTTATTTTTCGGACTTTATTGGTGATAATTCAAGTCTATTCCGAGAATATGATAGAAACGGTCGCAAATTTCAACATTCCAATTTCTTATGTAAGGTCCTTTGTGTAAATAACAATTAACCACGAGAATAAATCAAAAGCCGATATATGCCAAAGTCTCATTATCAAAAAGCATATTAAAAATTACCACAAATCTCCAAAATTATCAAATTATATACCAACTATTATGTTTTTATTATACAACATAAAAACCACTATTAATGGAGTAAAACCTAGAACATCGGTATCATAATGTATGGCAATAATTTTAACCAGGCTAATAAAAATACAAAATATTAAAATAAATAACTGATAAGAATTAATTACACAGAAACCGAAAACCCACAAGCTTTTTTGGCAAAGAGTGGGAGATAAACTTCAGGTATGAAATATAAGCACACTTCGCTTTTTCTAAAAACTTCACAGCAGCGTTGATCAATAAAAAGAAGCCTATATACTTCAACCATACAAATAGAAAATTCAATGGTTGTCTCTAAACAATCTTCGTATGGAGGTGGTGGCACATATGGTGGTGGTGGTGGTGACAGTAGTGGCGGCGGTGGTGATAAAAGAGGTGAAGGTGAAGGTGAAGGTGGCGGCGGTGATAGAAGAGGAGGAGGTGGAGGTGAAGGTGGCGGTGGAGGTGGCGGTGACGGTGGTGATGGCGGCGGGGTTTGGGGAGGAGATTCTGGTGCTGGTGTTGGTGATGTTATGAGGGATATTGGGTAATGAGCATAAATCATAGGAGAAACACAAAGAACCAATATAAGTGATATTGAAACCTTCATTCTTAATTAATTACTATCTTCACTCACTAAATAAATATGTAGATGTATGGTTTGGTTCATTATATTGTAGTCTATGAGGGGATGCTATGTATTTATAATGTCATGTGTGGTGAATCATTGTTCTTTATGTTTGAGTGGTGTAACAATTTGATTGGGTTTTCGTTTATAAGTTGGAAATTAAATGGGCCTAATTGTTCGGGTATACGTCGACCAGACCCATTCTACCAAAGATATCCCCGGTAGCAACACAATCCTATACAATAATTTTATAATATGAACTTAATTAATATCATGCATACTTAAAAGATCCACAACAGCAATTCTAGTGTCAAATTCAAGACTATTATTGCATTTAAATTACGAATTTTGAAAGTGATTTCTTAAATAATTATATAAATTTTGAATAGGCTAAGTAACTTATTCAATCAATATACAAAATTTCCTATTTTTGATATTTGCAAGTGCAAGCAATATGTTATGCAAACGATACTCGAATTGCTACACTAAAAGATTATTTATAAAACAAAAGGGATGATTAATTTATCATTGACATACAGAAAAAAAATAAATCTATATACTCTCTATTTTGGATTCTGACCTCAAAATCCAAAATATGTACATACGGTAGGGAATCCAAATCTCTGTTCAACTTGTTTGCAACCCCTAGATACAAATATACAATATAACAAGCACAAAATTAAGTACGAAAATCATTTGTATTTGAAAATTTTGCTGAAAAAGATATACGAAAAACAAGAAAACCAAAATATACGAGATTATTATTACATAGGCCATAAACGAGTCGAGCTATTTGAGCTTGGGTCGGTAATCTGTTCGGTTCGGTTCATTTAATAAATGAATAGGTCAAGGACATATATAATTTTAAGCTCGATTCATAAATGAACACAAATATTAATAAACTCGACTCTCGAAAGATCGTGAACAAATACATGAACTAGCTCAATAAAACCTCTTCAATAAGCTCGTGACCATGCTTTCATGTTCTATTTGCTTTTTATGTTTTTTTTTTTCAATTTGATACAAAATCAACATAAAATATACATTAATTCGTATAATATAAGACTCAAGTGATAATTAAAACTTAAAATGAAATTAAATACATTTTACTTCATCTTGTGAGATCAATCTATGAGTTTAAGCTTAAATTAAGCTCAAAACTCGACTTAAGTTTGTTAAAAAAGTAAAGAAACATAACAAGGCTTGAAAAAAAAACTTGACTAAGCTTGTTTTTGAACCAAGCTCAAGCTAAGCTCGTAAACAACTCGAGCTCGGCTTGAACTTTGTTTGACTAAGATTGAGCTTGGTTCAAGCTCAATAGAATATTATATCTAGGCTAATTTAGAGCCCTATTCTTAAGCTAGCAAAAAATATAATTTAATAATAATGCATCTAAATAATTTTGAATAATAGCTTCATAAAAAGAAAATACAGTGAGAATAAGTAAACAATTATTTAGATATAAAGTTTTCAATTATATGTTTCTGCATCAATAATTGTGGACAATGAGCTTTCTTACTGAAGCTTCTTTAGTACATAAGTATTTCTCTTATACCAATTCAAAGAGTCAGGTCCATTATTTTGTACTCAGTTTAATTTAGCGTAAACAATTACATAAATCTAAACGAGATTGGAATGAAGCAAATTGAATTTGAAAAGAATATAACTTCAATAAATTCAAAGAATATTTCAATCAAAGGCTTTTCGAGCATTCAGGTTCAACCTCTCGTTAATTCTTTACTTAATTTTTTCTTGTAATTACAAAAAAGTAAAATAAATTATATCGGCTAGAATAAGGAAAAGGAGAAAAGAAAAATTTATTCTTTTATCTTCAAGTATTGGACAATTTACCGTCAACAATGGCTATATGTCGATGATTCGACAGTCGCTTAGTTTCAAGAGTACAGTAGAAATCATGGCGAGTTTGTTCTAATTTCTTATGTGAGTTACGTTTTAGAATTAATGGCAAGAATACAGATATGGCTTGTCACAAAATCTCATTATAAAAATCCATAAAAAGTATTAGTAGAGTTGAAGTAAAACCTAGAACATCAGAATAATGGGATATGGTAACAATTTTTAAACCGGCAAAAACAAAGTGAAGGGTATAGTGATTTTTTTTTAAAAAAAAAGTTAAGTTTAGTTTATCTTTTATTTATTAAGTTAGTGAGATAAAATTTAATTTAATGCTAATACGGAGGGGAAAAACAAAGTCAACTTAAAATAAATCTGAAGAAAACATAAAAATAAATAATTACAAAAATTAACTAGATTAAACATGAAACCCACAAGCTTTGCTGGCATAGAGTGGGAGTTCGACTTCAGGTATGAAATGTAAACATACTTCACTTTTTCTGAAAATTTCACAACAGCGTGGATCCATTAAAAGAAGCCTATAAACTTCAGCCATGCAAATAGAAAATTCAATTGTTGTTTCGAAACAATTATTGTCTGGAGGTGGAAGATATGGTAGCGGTGGTGGTGACATTGGCAGTGGTGGTGGCAATAGCGGTGGCGGTGGCGGCGGTGACAGCAATTGAGGTGGTGGAGATAGCAAAGGAGGTGGCGGCGGTGATAGAGACGGTGGCGGTGACAGTAGTGGAGGTGGCGGAGATAGTAACGGAGGTGGCGGTGATAGCAAAGGAGGAGGCGACGGTGATAAGAGAGGAGGTGATGATGGCAGTGGAGGTGACGACGGTGACGACATGGGAGAAGGTGGTAATGGCGGTGGCGATGACAAAAGAGAAGGCGGCGGCGGCGGCAGTGGGGATGGGGGGATAGGTTCAGGTGCTGGTGATGTTATGAGGAATATTGAGCTACAAGCATAAACTAGAAGAATAACACCAAAAACCAATGCAAGTAATAGTGATATATTCATTCTTAATTGCTCTATAAATAAATAGATATATATGTTTTGGTTATCATGTATAGTTCGTGAGGGAATGTTATGTACTTATAACCTCAAGTGAGGTGAATAATTATAGTTTATGCTTGTACAAGTGTAAAAATTAGATAGGTTCTTCTTTCTTTTTTGTTAAAGGAAATCGATAGTATTAAAAATCAAATATGACAAAGACAAGCGGAGAGCTTCAGTCCACACTCCACTTACCCCGAAACTTTAGCTAAATTATGGGAAACAAT
>CAOJBJ016735209.1:0-16837 GCA_948291685.1 Euphorbia celastroides | reverse complement strand
TTCAATACACCAATTAGGCCTGTGCTTGTACTATTGCCAGTAAAAACAAAATTTTAAATGTACACACATTTTTTAAATGAACCCACATAAATGAAACAACATTTTTTGAATGGTGATTAGTAATTTGATTGTGCCAAAGCTTTGCAAATATCCACATCTGGTGTGGGTTTCATTCAACTAACAATGTGTATTAATTTTTGTGGATTTGTACTGTAATTAATGTTTCTTTATCAAACAATAGCGATGCAGTAAGAATATTGTCACATTAGATGACTTTGTAAATTTTTTTAATTTGGTATACCGATTTTTAAAAATGATTTCTGTGTTTTTGAAGGGTTGACCAACAATTTTGAAAAATTCGGTCCAATGTTGTTCTCAATTTCACTTCAACCAACTAGCAAAGTTGACAAACATTGTATTTAATAATCACTTTTCAATCACAACAATACTAAACCAAAATTCAATGGATTTTCTTAAAAACCTTCTTTTTAATAATTTTTTCTTTGTTCTCACTTCTATTAAATGAAAAGAAAAAAAATGATTCACTCTAAATATAATTTGAACTTTAAACATAAAAAATCCACAACTTTAAACAAATGATTCACTCCAAAATTCAACACTCCCTTCCTTGAAACACCCACAAACTGGACAACTTACAAAAAACCCCTCACAAAATTTACAACACAAATGCCTACAAGGCAAAAGCACAACACAACAATCCCTACAATTACACCCTCTACACATTATCCTCTTCTTCTCCCTCTCTTCATCTTCCTCATTAGAACCACAGCAAATCGAACCAGAATCCCCACATTCGCCATTAAACCCGAAACTCTCCTTTACTTCCTCAAGTTTCCTGCTCAAATCAGCAGCCATTGCTTCGTGTTGTTTGCATATTAACCGCCATGATTCAATCTCTCTCTGAGCTTTTTTGATGAAAGATTCAAGCTCCAAGCTTCTGTTTCTTGCACTTATCAAGTCCTCCTCTTTTTGCTTAATTGCAGAAATTGCCTCACTTTCCATTGTCTTCAACATTAGGCCCATTTGCTGGCGTGCCTGCTCTTTCACTGCACTTTTCAGCCCCTCCGCCTGCAAAAAAACGGAAAATTGAGTGTTTGTAACCGGAAAAAGACGCCGGAAAATTGAATTTAAACGACCTGAGATTGAAGGAAGCAATCAAGCTCCAGCCTTTGCATTTCGAGATGAACATCGAAAATTTGAGAATCGAAGCAAAAATCGAAAAATTCAGGGAAAGATTGAGCTTGAACAGCCATGGATTTGGGGTTTCTAGAGAGGGAAAGAGTGGTTTGATTTGTTGGTGGAGACAAGAGAGAGCAACGTTTATAGGGGAAGAAAACTGGCAAAATCTTAATGAGAAAGTGAAAAGAAAAGGGGTTAAATAGTTAATGAGATGGGATATATTCACAAAACTAAAAATGGAAAACCCAAAAAGGCAAACAAATTTGACAGGGTGACATTGACGGGAAATTATACAAAAAGCCCGGCTTTTTGTACCCTACCCCAATCTAACCATTAATTATCTTAAAATATGTATTTAATTAAGTATTAATTAATTAATCAACGATTAGATCGAGGTGGAATGCAAAAAGTCAGGCTCTTGGTATAAAATCCCGACATTGACACAGAAAAGATCAAAGGGGAGAGAAAGAGGGAGAGTTGGTGTAGACATGGCAAAGTGCCTCTCAAACCCCTCAACTCTTGCATTATTTCCATTTTCACTGCATTATCTCTTTGGATTAGTAGTGAAATTAGGCCAAATCTATGTGAATTTTCTTAAACTTGTCTCGAATTGTTATCGCCACTTTAAATTTTTAAAAGTTTTTCTCACTCTCTAAATTTGAAAAGTTCCTTTCACCCCTTCAACTTATAAAAAATTAAACTGTTTTACCTCCAGACCCCAAGTATCCACTTCTTATTGTTTTGTTTTTTAAAAAATGTTATTCTCTTTAAATAGAGACGAGATGTTATTTGAAAAAAGTTAAGAGGCGACGAGAGAAGCTTTTAAAAGTAAAGAAAAGAGGAAAATTTAAATAAATTCAAGGCATTCCGTATATATTTAACTATAAATTTATATTATATATAATTAAAAATAGCAGGATAATAATGGAATATATTGTTAAAAATACGTTAATGTAGAATTAATGTTGTAAAAAACTAAAAAAGAATTGTGGACTTATGGGTTGTTAGGATAATTTCTATAACCTAATTATGCCTATATTGTAACACGGCAGAGATTGTTACAAAACCTGTGAGGAATCAATCAGAATTGGGAGAAATTGTCAGTTGGGTCATTGGAAATTGATGAAGAATAGCCATTTTTTTATCGAAAAATTCAAATGTAATTATTTTGTTTTTTTTGTCTTTTGGTTAGTAATTGTGCCGTTTTATTGTAACCGGCTGCAGCTGCTGCACCTCCATTTTCCTCTCAACATTGGCACTCCCTTCCTTGACTCTATCCAAGGCGTTTTGCACATTGGTTAGGTAAGGACCAATGGTGTTTTTCGTTGCTAGTGATATGGAGCTGGATGTAGGTGCTCCAAGTCTCAGGTTCTCTGCAGACCGCACAAGAGAGGTAATATTGACCTCTCTCTTCCTCAAATGTTCCAAGGACTGATGGATATCTTGGAGCTCTTTGTAGATTGAAGACTTTTCTATCTTCTTTAGTAGTTCTTCTTGAAGCAGCCTAGCTGCTAGCTCAAGTTTATCTCCACTGTCTTGAGAAGAATTCCCTGTTTCTTCTGCTCCTGGATTGATCTCTAACTGAGCTTGGTTGTTATCATTACTCCTAGAAAGGGATTGAGCATCATCACTCAGCACATCAAAACCAAAGAAAGAATGCTCTTGGCCTTGATCTGCTGTTCTTTCTTGGGCTGTTGAAGTACCAAGTTCCTGTTCAGCTGCTGGTTGAGAACCCTCATCTACAGGAACAGTTAGTGTAACTGCTGCTGCAGAGTTCAAAGTCTCAAACCCTTGTGCTTGTTCTCCTCCTGGAACAGTTGATTGTTCCGGAGTTGTCACCTTAGGCTCTTCCTCCTTGTTCTCTTCCTTCTTCTCTTCAGTTACAACTAGGGCATTTGAGATCCTCAGATTTGCTTCAAGTTCACCTCCTCTTAGTATCTCATCTCCTCCGGGAATAGTCATTGATACCAGAATTTGTGCACTAAGAGTTATCAACTGCTGACTGGTTTATGCCTGCTGTTCTTCATCAAAGTATTTAAAACCAAGCAAAACGCCCCCCGATGTTTATCTCCGTAGCAAAAGAAGGATCTTCATTTAACAAAGTTAAAAAATGCTGACGTGGCAGGGGCATTTTTGTCCAATTCACTTTTCTAACCTTAATAACCCATTAACCCTAAAATCAAACCCAAATATCCACGAATTCAACCCTAACACATACACATGAAACCCTAAAACTTCTCCCCACCGCCGGCTCCGGCTCCGGCGCCAGCGATTCGCGATTCCGGCGAAACAGAAGCAACCCCAGCCCCTAAACCCATCTGCCCCTCCTCTCTTCATCGCCCCTCCTCTTTTTCGGTGAAACAGAACCAACCCCAGCCCCTAAACTCGCCAGGCCATCACTCTTCCCTTCCTCGTCGGTGGAGAAACAGAGAGGAGAGAGAGATTCAGATCGGCGGCGGGATTTCATCTCAGATCGGATCTGGCCAGACGGATTTCAGAAACAATTTCGCCAAGATGGATTTGCCAGATAACTCATTTTTAGATCTGATTTGATGGTCAGATCCGGTGTTTTTGCCGATTTAAGGGTCAAATCCAGTGACTTCGCCGTCGTTTTCATGGTTTCTCCGGTGTTAGCAGTCGGTTTCAGGTTTTGGCCGGAAACGCGTTTTTCCGGCGAAGGACGGCTCCTGGGTTAGGGTTATGATTTCATGATTGTAAAGGATATTTGATAAATGGGTGGGTATTTGGGTTTATGAATTAGGATATTTGGATAAATGGATTAAAAATACAATTTGATCATTTTACCCCTCTGTCACGTTAGCACTTAACTCTAATTGGATGAAAAATCCTCATTTTGATGACAGAGAAAACATCGGGGGTATTTTACTTGGTTTTAAACATCCGGTGAATTTTTTGCGAAAAGTTGAAACATCAGGGGAATTTTTTTGTAGTGTCCCAAAAAATTAAACTGAATGTGGTGGAAATATTCAATTCCATAAATCGGGGATTTCGGTTTTATTATTGTTTGCTTTCTGAATCTTCAGTTTGGGTTTTGAATTGTTATGAATTCTCTGCAACGGATATTATAAATGTATTTTTTTAATATTTTGAATGGATTATTGCATTGACAATGTCTCTAATTGTAAATCCCCAACAATAATTATATATTTTAGTATTTATTTTGCGATATTTTATGTAAATGAATATATAATGTAATATGATGACATCTTGAGATTTGATTCACTTTTTTCGAGATTCAACAAGGAAATAGTGGGAGGACGAGTTAGTACTTAGTCTAAAGGACTAGTTGCAAGAAAAAAAATTAGAAAAAACAAAACACTGTCATTAAATACTAGTTATTGCTTTTGTTAAAAAAATTGAGTTCCAATTCTAATTTGGGATCCAACATTTTACAGTTTGTAGACTCGCTAATTGAACGAACCAAATTGATTCAACCAAGGTAGTTTATATACTTAAGAGAGAGAAGTTATAATGAAAACTCGATAAATCGATTGAAGCAATTCGATTTGATTTAGCACGATAAAACCGAATGTCCACTCCTAATCTTTATCAAGAGGCATGTGCGCTTGGTTTTCATTAGGTTAATCCCGAAATCGAATCAGATAAATTACTTCAATAAGTATATAACAAAGTTAAAAATATCAAAATCATGCAGAAGGTGTTCTGTCATTTATTCATACATTGTACTTGGCCTCTCACAGCTTGAATCTTGTGATGAGGGTGAAGTTATCAAGCTTGTGAAGCATTTACTATGTACAAAAAGCTTCTTTCTCTACAATGTAACAACTCTTCTATTATGCATTCACAATTTGTCAATTAATCACAAAATACTAGAGAAAAGTCATATTGCTTACTCCAATTCCATTCACCAAATATTCGAATAGGTTTTAAAACAGTAGTAGTTCTATAACGGGGCCAATTTTACAGAGAAACAGGTCCTTCAAAGCTTCTTCTCAATCAATGGTTCGCAAAGTTTTGGAATTTACGGACTTTTAATTCTCAGTTAATTTAATATTCATTCGAAAATTGTTACGAACTTTTAATTCTCAGTTAATTTAATATTTATTCGAAAATTGTAAGTCATTGATCTTATTTGTCCCTCGAAAAGTTTCTCCCAAAAGTTTTCCATTTAACCGGTATATGATGAAAACAAGACGTTGAATCACTTACTGACACGTGGGTCAAGATGAGTTGCAAACAATTTGTTTCTTGAAGTATGGTATTTCCCTAAACTGTAGATATGGTCCGTAAATTTACAATAGAAAAATATTATGCTTACTGATAGCAAAACATATTTTTTTTCTAAACCAAATGGATGACCCAATTATACGAGAGCAACTACAGCTAAATAAAAAGGTGTTGATGAAGACCTTGCTTTATCCACTAATTATATACCTTAATACTTTGAATACTTGATCTAGACATTATACTCTCCTAAATGACGACACTGATGAGAAACAACACTGTATCACAAGTTTATATAACAGTTAATTGAATTAATTTTGGTTTCATCAAAAAACAAGGACAGTATTTAGTGCATAGGGGAAAATAACTAGACCGGTTCATCGGACGAGTTAGGCCGGGTTTGGTTGGCTAGGTTGGGTTCGGACCGGGCTTGGTCGGGTTAGGCTGAGTTTAGGCCGGACTTGGTCAGCCTTTTCCCTTAAAACACTAACCCAAGCTCGACCCAAATCCATGAATTAAGACTTTGAATCTGGATCGGGTGCGGATCAGGTTTATGGAGTCAATCCCAAGTCCGGATCATGGTCTATCGAAAATTTATTTAATTAATTTTTTTGTTAAATAAATTATAAATATTATAAAATTTAAATGAATTTTACACATAAATACACAGTTTAATCAAAGTCTTAAATGTATATTCAATAATTTAGCGCATTGATACAAAAATAAACATAAAAAATATTAAATAAAATTTAAAATATAAAAAATATATATATTTTTTATTCGTCAGCTCATAGAATTTTTAGCTTTGTGAGCTCGAGCTCAGGCCTAGCTTTATATTAAAGAAAATGCTTAAGTCCACCTATTTTGAAAGAGCTCGGACCGGCTCAATGGATAGGTTGCCCGCGAACAAGACTAAAAATAACACAGGAGTCAATCCAATTTGCAAACAGCTCTTGAGTGATAGCAATCTACTAATTTTATCATTCAATCTGGACAGTAGCAATAATTTCACAATCAAATAAAAGAAAAGTTGATGTTGTGTGGATCAATTAGGGAGGACAGGACATGAATTCATTTCGCCAAGAAAGTATACAAACCTTTTAACATTTACAAATATTTTCATTGAGATACATTTTTCGGGATTTTGTCATAGTGCATGAGGATTTTTTTAACAACTATCTCCAATTCAATAAACATGCACAATTCCTAAGTCACTATAACCACAAGTGTCTTACTTTATAATAACATTGTCAGCAAATTTGACCCGAGACCTATGTTGGTCTGGAAATCGGCTCAATAACACTATCATAATTGGCTATGGCGTGACAGGGTCAGGTCTTACATAAGCATCGTTGAAAGCTAGACAAAGACACAAAACCGGCTCAACGGAGCGCCCTTGGGTTGAGCCGGATCAGCGAATCCTTACTAGATAAGGAAGAAATCTTGAATCCTTAGGAGATTCGGATCCCTTCTTCAATTAGGAAGAATCCTAGTTGGGGAGGAAGTCTAAAAAGGAAAGAGAGTGAATTCCGAATAGGATCGGACTCTCTAACATGCAAGGAAAGACACATTGCCTATAAATACTCCAAAGCCCTAAGTCTCAAAGGTACGAAATTCTTGAACCTTAGCTCTTACTCTGCTAAACTATTTCCTCAAATCATTACTGACTTAGGCGTCGGAGAGGCCCCCAAAGGGAACCCCCGGTCCTAATCTTTGGTGTTTTCAGGTGACAGCGGTGGCCGGAGTTTCAAGAAGATCAACGAAAGAGACAACTAACGAAGACTAGTTATCAATTGGTGCGGTGAGCATGGAACCGGAATTTCTAACATACGTTGGAATTTTCTAGTTTCACCGAACAAGTTACAAAAGGAGAACTCCAAAATTCACTGTTTTCCTGTAACTTTCAAGATGGCAGAGTTCGATGACCAGCGTGTTGACGATGTAATTACTACCAGTGACGATGACATGCCTGGTTTGGGGGCAGATGACCAAACGAGTCACTTGGTTATGACGTCCTCCCTGAATTCTACTCTCGCAACAGCGACGGATTCAATTATACCTACAGTATATCGAACCCTGTCAGCTGCCCTGTCTGAAACTTTAGATCCTTTGGTACTACTGTCAAGCAAGTATGGCATATCACCAAAGGATTAGAATCAATTGCACAATTCTCTTTTTAGACATTATGCCGCCTCGCAGCACTATATATCTCCTGCTGAGCCACTCGCTCTCTCTGCAGGCCCAACCAGCGGCCGTAATTTGGTAAATGAATTCGAAACTTTGGGGTTTCCCATTATTAATTCTTTGAGGAATCAAGCTCCACAAGCGTCTCAGAGTGCTCCAGCTACACCAGTGTTGCAAAGGCGTTTACCGGCTCAACCACAAGCGCAACCGACGAACCAGAGGCGGATACAAATGCCAGTCCAAATTCCAACTGTTGTGGATGATCCATTGCTAGTTATACAGCAGCAACTGAATAATTCGAGCCAAACGGGTGGTTCCCAACAAGCTCAACCAATCTTTTTTGGCGGTCTCACATCTGATCAACTAGCTATGTTGCAAGGATTGATCGGACTAATTCAGTGAGGTGGAAATCAAAGTGGTCCGGAGGCATTATCGATTCAACAATCGAGCCAGGCCGTGCAATGCTCTCAAGGAAGTTTGAGCCGGAATGAAGTAATATCCGAGGATGTGTTCGAGCAGTACCTGAATAAGCACTTGGAGAAAGGATTGAAGAAATTTGTCGTTCCCTATCAACAGCCACATAGGGAAAAGGGGTAGAACCATTATGTCGGGAAATCATGGAAACCCCATTGCCAAAACTTACATTCACTCCCCCATTTGATAAGTATAATGGAAATGCGGACCCATACTTTCATATCTTGGATTATTCGAACAGAATGGAAATTACAGGAGCCAATGACACATTAAAATGCAGATGGTTTTTGAGTTCTTTGGCTGACGCAGCAGCGGCATGGTATTGCATATTACCGCCTGAATCGATTATGAGTTGGGATGATCTCAGTGAGAAATTTTGCAAACATTTCATGGGTTTAGCGCCAGCAGGATTGGTGAGTCGGCAATTGCATGAAATTGTGCAGGGTCCGGATGAATCGTTGAGAGAATACATTCAACGCTTTAATGAAGCGACAGTCAATGTCCAAGACTTATATTTCAACACAGCTAAGGAGGCGATGGTCAGAGGAACCCGGAGTGAAAAAATCTAGAATGAGATTATAGTGAGGAGACCGACTGAAATGACACAACTTATTGACATTGTCAATGCTTTAGTCGAGGTAGATGAGTTGAACAGACAAAAAAGAAGGAAGGAAGAGAGGGAGGTCCCTCGGTGTGAAGAAAGAAGAAGAGATCAAGACCGACACAATTCTTCGAGAAATTTTGGGAGAAATCGGCCTCGTTTTGAGAGTAACTATTCCGAGTGACCGCAGCTTAACGCCCCTCTGAGCCAGATCTTGTTGGCAATAAAACAAAGTCCAGAGAAGAAGAATATCAAATTCTCCAAGATTCCAGACGGAGTGGTACTTGGATCAAACAAGGAGCAGTATTGTGAGTTTCACAGAACAAGGGGACATTGCACGGATGATTGTAAAATGCTGGCTGAGGCGGTTTACGCCTTGATAAATGAAGGGAAGTTCGGCTAGTTTGTCAAAGGAGTGAGTAAGGAGTCAGCTAAAGCACCGAGAGTTGAGGAAGAAAAGGTTGACGGAGAAGGCCCGAAGAACAAGCAGTACAAGGGCAAAATTCTAGTTATTGCTGCAGGGCCAGAATACGAACCTCCTCAGAAGAAAGCAATGAGTTCCAGAAGCACTATCCAATCGTATAAAGACGATTCAGAAATAAATGCAGCTTACCGGTGAGTCACTATGGTAAGACAGCCTCACGCGGATCTGTTGGTCATAGAAGCCATTATCGAGGGTTACCTAGTGACAAAGATAATCATTGACACTAGAAGCTCGGTTAACATGATCTATAAACCCGTGTTTGACAAACTTAGGGTACACCCAAGTCGGGTGCAGCCTCAATCTTCACCTATTATGGGAGTAAGTGGATTTGCCGGAAATTCCTTGGGAGATGTGACGATGGACATGATCGTGGGAGATAAGCAGATAGATTACCGAGCAGAGATTGATTTCACTATCTTGGAATTAAACACTGGCTACAACGTTATCCTCGGAAGGCCGTTTTTGTGTGGATGCAAGGCCTTAATCAATCCATTTTACATGGCCTTGCAAATACCTACTAGGGAAGGAGTAGCGATGGCTATCGGCAATCCAACCAAAGCACAACAGGTCTATTTGGCCTCATTAACGGCTGACGAACAACCAGTACGGGAGATAGTTGAGGCATCAGATGACGAGGAGAAAGCAAGGCCTGAGCCGGATGAAGAGGTGGAGATATTCCTTATAGCACCTGATAAGGAAGTCAAAGTTTCTAAGGGCCTAGATAGCAAGATCAAGGATGAGATTAAGACGGTTCTAGCGGTAAATCAGGACACATTTTCATGGACTGGTGGAGATATTGAGGGAGTTAGACCTGAGGTAATGAAGCACAATATCAATCTTTAGCCGGGATCCACAGCCGTACAACAGAAGAGAAGAAGGGTTTCCATAGAGAAGCAAAAAGCAATTGACGATGAGGTGGATAAACTCCTTCGTCTCGGGCATATTAAGGAAGTCCAACATCAAGATTAGATTGCAAATTTAGCCTTGGTCAAGAAACCGTCTGGGGCATATCGTATGTGTATGGATTTTACTGACCTCAACAAATCCACACCGAAGGATACTTACCCTCTACCCAGCATTGACCAATTGGTGGATTCTACAGCCGGATATGCAATTTTTTCCTTTCTTGATGCAAAGGCCGGTTTCCATCAGATACCTATGGATGATAAAGACGAAGAGAAGACTTCATTTATCACACACCAAGGCATTTATTGTTATACAGTAATGCCATTCGGCCTAAAAAATGCAAGAGCCACTTACCAGCGCTTGGTGAATGAGATGTTCAAGGACTACATTGGAGATACAGTCGAGGTTTACATTGATGATATGATCATCAAGAGTAAATATGACGCAAGCCATGCTCAAGACATTCAACGGGTCTTTGAGCAACTCAACTTATACTATCTGAAATTGAACCTAGAGAAATGTGTCTTTGGTGTAAAAAGTGGGAAATTTTTAGGATTTATAATCTCCCAACAGGGGATTGAGGCAAACCTAGAGAAGATTAAAGATATCCTAGAAATGAAGCCGCCTAGGAAGCTCAATGAGGTGCAGAGGCTGAACGGGAAGATAAATGCACTTGGAAGATTCATTTCTTTCTCAACCAAGAGATGCATGCCTTTTTACAAGGCAATAAAGAAAGATAATAAGTTCAACTGGGATGAAGCCTGCCAAAAGGCGTTTATGGAAATAAAGAAGTTTCTCTCCAGCCCTCCTTTGCTCAGTCCACCGGTTGAAGGGGAATCGTTATACTTATATTTGGCAGCAACTGACGAGGCGGTTGGAACGGTGTTGGTTAGAGAAGAAGGGCAAGACCAGTATCCAGTCTATTATACGAGCAAAGTCTTGCAAAACGCAGAGCTAAGGTACCCAAAGATAGAGAAACTGGCCCTGGCGCTGGTACATTCTTCTGCTACGCTAAGGCCTTATTTTCAAGCACATACAATCGTGGTCCGAACAAGCTACCCACTCAAGAAAGTTTTTCAGCGACCTGAAACATCTGGCCACTTGGCGGATTGGGCGATTCGCTTAAGCGAATTTGATTTATGTTTCGAGGGATGAAAAGCACTGAAGGCTCAGATTTTGGCGGATTTTGTAACTGATTCACAGGACTCGAGCCGGAACCAGAAATTAATTTCGAAACTTGGACGGTGTTTGTAGACGGGGCCTCGGGTCAAGATGGAGATGGATTGGGAGTGTACATTGAAGGTCCTGAGAAGATCAAACTATCGTATGCCGCAAATTTGGGTTTTTCTCCAACAAACAATGCAGCAGAATACGAGGCAGTTATCAAAGGGCTTGAGCTAATTCTTGAAATAGCACTTGATAGGGTATGTTTCAAGAGTGACTCCAAGTTTATTGCCAATCAAATCAACCGATGCTACAAGACAGAGCAACCAAGCATTGCTAAGTATCTTTCTAAAGTACGAACTTTAATTGAGAAGCTAGAGGCAAAGGGGACCGCCTGGAAAGTCGAAAATATACCACGATCTGAGAACACAAAAGCTGATAATTTAGCCAAGCTAGTAGCAAGTGAAGAAGGATGGAAAGATCTCAAATGTCCATATGAAGTACTGCAATATCTGGCTCATGAGGTCAGAGAGATATTAGCCATTCAGTTCGAGGAAGATGATTGGAGATTTCCAATCATAAATTATCTTTGCAATGATATTCTACCTGAAGGCAAATTTGAGGCGGCCAAGATCAGCAGAAAGTCAATGCGATTCGCAATGATGAGAGACGAGTTATATAAGAAAAGTTATGCTAACTCTTGGCTCCGCTGCATCGATAGAACGATGGGACAAAAGATACTGGAGGAGTTGCATAAAGGAGATTGCGGCTCTCATCAGGCGGTAGATACGCTACTGAGGCGGGTAAGCTTAGCTGGTTTCTATTGGGAGACTATGAAGGCAGATGCCGATGAGTACGTGCAGCATTGCCACCAATGTCAGGTTCATTCAAGAAAGATACACATTCCAAAGGCTTTACAGAAGCCTTTACGCACTGGTTGGCCGTTCATGCAGTGGGGGATTGACATAGTGGGGCTAATGCCTGATGCGTCAAGACAAAGAAAGTTTATTGTAGTAGCAGTTGACCACTTCACGAAGTGGGTTGAGGCGGAAGTAATGAGCGCTATTACGCCAGAGAGGGTCATAGATTTCGTCCAAAATAACATCATCTCTCGGTTTGGGATCCCTCACAGGATTGTGTCAGACAATAACACTCAGTTCACCTCATCAAAGTTTCTCGAGTTTTGTGAACAGTTAAAGATAGATAATGGGTTTTCTTCGGTGGCTCATCCGCAAACTAATGGGAAAACCGAAGTTACAAACAAGACAAGTGTGCAAGGACTGAAGAAGCGCGTGATGGAGAAGAAAGGGAACTGGCCCGATGAGTTGATCAACGTTCTATGGGCCTATCGAACTACGCCTTGCATAGCAACTGGAGAAACATCGTTCTCATTGGTATACGGGATTGAGGAGGTTATCCCAGTAGATATTGGAGCCCCGTCTGACCGGATCATATATTACAGTGAGAAAGTGTAACATCCCCTCGATGGTAAATCGAGGAAGTGTCACATCATACAAACTCACACTCACAACTATATTACATGCCATTGTCTACAAACCAAAAATACATAATCATAAAGTCCACCTTAACAGTTCTTCGTCCTTGTCCAACTTTTCCACTTCTGGTCCAGCTATCTACAGAGCTCCAATACCTACGTGTAGACAAAAACTACACGCTAAGCAAAAATATTGCTTAGTGGTGTACTAGTGTTGCTGCAAATTTTCAAATTGTCTATACTTTTCATCCTTTGATATACAACATTTCACAGTTATAATTTCATAAAAATATCACATTTTCAAAGTTCTCAAAACAAACACAACAAAACGAAAATTCATTTATCGCCCATAGTTTACCAAGTAGCACACATGACTAGATACGGGGGCGGCACACAGCCCAGAGCCGAAGCTCCCAATATCAATAATCACTTTTCACAATAGCAATACGATATTTGGCACAAGGCTCAATGATCAATCAATATTTATCAATATCACAATAGCACAATATCAATAATAACCCAAAGCATATAGCCTCGGTTGTTTGTACAGTACGGTACCCCCTTTATTGGCGTCAATCTACCCGAACCCATTTCTACTTGTTCACTATGGACATTAAAACATATTCAATCAATATAATCAAAACCCATTTCACAATATCAATCCAAAATTCACATTAAAAGTTTAATGAAATCAAATTAACACAACATAAAAATCGGGGCAGCAACATTAACCCCAAATCATGGCCAAATAGCGATCACTTAACCACTCCAAAACCATATTTCAAATTCACATGTCTCAGCTTCAAAATCCAATTTGAATCACTTCAATCCAAGTTATATAACCCAAGTTATACTCAAAACAACCCAATATGTACAAAGCTGAAATGTTTTTTCAAAACAAGTTGTAACCTTTCGGTTCATCCAAATTTCGAAATATCAAATCAATGAATTTTGAAAAATTGGATAATAAGGTAAGAATATTTCTTGTGGTCAATTGAGTTCAAACAGAGCATCGTTTCGAGTTATATAGCTCAAGATACATAAAAAACATTAAAGTATGTTCAAATAAGAATTCTGCACAATCTATGTTTTACTCTCATATTAAATCCGGTTTTACTCATACAAAACGACCTTATTTCGAAAAACAAAAAACTAGGAAAATATAGTTCAGTTTCTTCTAATATTCATAGACACCAGAAACACTCAATTTCGACTTGTATAACTCAAGTTATCATCAAAACAATCAAGTATATGCAATCTGAAAATTTCCAGCAACATAATAAAAAACAATAAGTGTACACAAACCTCTCTAATGATCCTTAGAAGCTCATTCTACCTATTTTCCGTTGTTAATCCTTTGAGGTTCAGGTTCTACAAGTTTAGAAACTCAATTCAACAAAAACTCCATAGAAATAACCAATCCAATACCATAAACATGCTTAATATACCATAAATCCTACATATATACCTTAAAATTCATCAAAATACACTTACGTTTGGCTAGGGTTAATGTTCATTCGACCCATTCATCTCTTAAAACTCTCTTTCCAGCCTTAATCTACCCAAATTGATGATGCTAGAAGGCTTGTTGGTTGATTTACAGCAACGATTCGAAGAAAAACCGAAGAAATCGGTTAGTTTTGATGGTTTATGGAATTTGAAAGGGTTGGATGAGGGTTTTGAGAGAAAGAAGAGGGGAGGAACGAAAATGAGAGTTTAAGAATCTGATTTCAGTAATTTAGATAAGGTTGTGAACAATAAAATGACCAAAATACCCTTAGTTCATTCCATAATATCCATAATGCCATTTTCGGTTATTTCGGCTTATCTTCTCGAATTCTAATTCCATAAGAGACCAACACCAACTACTAATTTTATACTTTCATAGTACCTCACTAATACTCATTTTCATATACCATAACTTGTAAATTTTCGGGTTTCAAAAAGTGGCATTTCGGGTCAAAGTTTGACCAAAAATCAAACTCGCTCAAATTGACCAAAATTTGATTTCTAAGCTCACTTATACCATTTTAATACCATAGTAATGACCCAAAATTCATGTTAAAATTTATTTTCTATATGTTATGGCATAGATGAAATAAGAATTTTCGGGTCGTTACAGAAAGATAACAACGTCAACTTGAGGTATCATCTTGATAGCCTCGACGAAAGAAGGGAGCGAGCCAGCATACTGATGGCAGCATACAAAGCAAGGGTCTCTAAGTACCATAACAGGAAGGTGAGGAAAATCCGGCTCAAAGTTGGAGATTTTGCTTTGAATGATTCAAATGCCTTGTAGTCTAGAGAGGGTAAAGGCAAATTTGTGTCAAACTGGGTAGGCCCCTATTTGGTCTCAATGGTCCTTGGACCCGCAACTTACAAACTTAGCACTCCAGGCGTAAAAGAGCTCTCGAGGACGTGGAACATCGCAAATCCACGCCCTTATTTTTACCAAAACCATGAAATGTAAACACGTGTCGTACTCTTTTTCCTGTTAGCAATCTTTTTTCCCACTGAGTTTTTGATTGCTATGAGGTTTTAACGAGGCGGCACCAGAAGATGAGGGGAATTTTCAACTTCCACCTTCACAATAACTTAATAAAATTCTGTTTCGTCAAATTTTTATGTGTAATATTTTACTTGGCGATAGACAAAAATAGCATTAGCTCAAGGCTATAATTTTCACACGGCTCAAATGCCTAAACCTAGCAGTAGCGCAAGGCTACAATATTCACGCGGCTCAAATGCCTAAACCTAGCAGTAGCGCAAGGCTACAATTTTCATGCGACTCAAAGGCCTAAACCTAGCAGTAGTGCAAGGCTACATCTTTCACGCGTTTCAAATGCCTAATTCTAGCAATAGCGCAAGGCTATAGTTCAAAATACGGCTCAAATGCCAATATTAAGCGATAGAGCAAGACTATAAAAGTACAGACAAACCCATAAAAATGAAGTATGGAAATACAAACAACGAAAAGTTACAAAAGCGTTTCTAATTGTTCAGGCGGCCTTTGGTCGATAGAACGAAAATTTTAGCATGGTAAAAGGCCAATTACACTAACTATTTAACGATTTTAATAGTGGTCGAGTTATTGAATTCAACATGACATAATTAGCTAAAGCTAAGCTAAGAGCTATTTTCAGGCTAAGAGCTATTTTCAGGCGGCCAAACAGCAAACAAGCATTCCAGCATTCCAAACGTTGAAAAAAGTTCAAATTTAAGATCAAATGTAAAAAAGAACAAAAGCATTCACAAGCATTCTAAAGCAGTTATAAAATAAATACAATGTACTTAACAAAATCCCCACGAGGGCGTCGGTCACCGGGATTTGGTTTTTCCGGCAATTTCCTGGTGAGCTGTTGATGGCGGCACCAACCAGAGGGAAGAGGGCTGTGTTAGGGTTATTAGATTAGGTTTTTGGGTCAGGGTTAATTAAATGGGTAGAGTTAAATGAGTTATTAGTTAAATGAATCAATAAACCAAGATTTGACAAAATTGTTCCTGCCACGTCAACATTTTTAGCTCTATTAACTGAAAATTCTCATTTTAATAACGGAACAAAACATCAAAGAAGTGTTTGATGAAATTTAAACATCGAGAATGTTTTTGGAAAAAATCGAAATCTCATTAAGGATTTTTGAAGTTATTTATTTGTTAATGTTATCCCAGTTTATTATGGAAGCAGCTTAAAATCTAAAATCCTAATTACCGCTATTATACCATTTTTGCCTCCTATAAGCTAACAAACGACGTCGCATTATAAAACCACACAAGGGTATAATCGTAAGAATGCAAAGTTACATTTGCCAGCTCATTAAGGAAGAAAAGAAAAAGACCAATTCGCCGACCTCGCTCCTCTATATAAATTTCCCTCTCCTCTAGGTTTTATTTATCCATCAAAATACAATTGCTCTAAATTTCTCGCGCTCTCGTTTTAGATTAACCTAGCCGGCGCAAATTCTCTGCAAGTTTGAGAGGGAAGATCAGTTGCCTTATCCTCTAATCGAATTCAATTGGTTGCTCTATATCGATTCTCGTTTGTTAACCCTAGAAATCCCAATCTGTGGGGCGTTCGGAAACGAAAAACCCTAAGATCCGATCCTTGATTCGGATTCAGTCGCGG
>CAOJBJ016733030.1:0-10356 GCA_948291685.1 Euphorbia celastroides | reverse complement strand
TTTAGCTTCAAAAGTCCCAATGACGGATCTCTTAGAATCATCATATGCTTTGATAATGATTGTGCTTCGTGCCAATTTGCTTTCAAGTATCCCCAAGATCGGAAGTATCTTACAAGGACAGACGTTGAGTGTTGAGCCATTATCTACCATGATGAATGGTATAACCTTTCCCAATACACAAGCTTGTAAGTACAATGTTCGGTTATGATTGATACCTTCTTTTGGCAAGTCATCATGTGTGAAGGAAATGTCAGGAGTCTCACGTTTGCCTAAATCTGCTATGAAAGCGCATACTTCTTCAGGCGTTGATTGGGCAGGGGCCTAACAATAGTTTCACGATGCTCTCGGTACGTAAGCAGTAACTCCCAAATGCTCAACTTGGTTGGAACAGATTTCAATTGATCAATCAGGGGAGTCTCTTTCGCTCGCGTCTGGCTAATATCAGTAGGAGGAGTTTCTTCAACAATATTAGGCTCAGGCGGACCAGTAACTCTACCGCTTCTAGTGATAGGTGCCAGAATTTTTCCAGGAGACAATTGGATCCCAGCCTTTGTCTCAATGGGATAAACTGGAGGATGATAGACCTCGAATTCATTAAAATCTTCAGGTAGTTCAATGTCTTTTAGATTGAAAGGCTTCCTGTTGGAGATTGCCTTTACATCATGAGGCACCTCCTCTTCTCTTGTGTTTACTTGAGCAATGAGTGAGAGCACTGTTTTGTCAGGACTGTTGACCCGTATCATGTTGATGGAAGTAGAGGGGTCAGGAGGCCTGAGTGTTAGATCTCGTCCCAAATGTTTATTGCGGTCGGACGAGTTTTGGAGGCCAATCGTACTTTCTTAACCTCCTCATCCAATTCAGTGATCTTTCGAAGAAGATCCTCATTCACACTTGAGTACCGTGACCCTGATAACGGTCGGGTCCGAGCATACGTGGAGCTTTCTTTCTTCACCAGTTGTGTAATATAGTATCCTCTTACTTAACTGACTCGAGACATTGATCACTTGAGCCAACCTTAGTCAGAGAGAAGCTTTATCTATTTACTTTTGTACGACTGATTATGGCAAAGTTATGCGACCTAAAGTAAGAAGATTATATGTGACATGTGGGATAATTTCTTACAGGGGAAATAAGAGCTGGACGAAGACATGCTGATGGTGCCTTTGATCTATAATACATTTTTGCAAAATTGACTTGAGGACTGTACATTTTGATGTAATGGTGAGTTGAACTTCTTAATCCTAATGTTTCCCATTTTTGTATCGAAAACATAAATTCTCTTTTTTCTTATGTTTTCGAGTGTCTTTTCCTATTGGAGACATTTCCATGCTACCTAGGCACTAGTCGGTTAATTGAATTCCTTCCTCGAAAAATGGCCTTATCTCGTTTTACAATGCACTTAAAAGAACCCAATTTCCGATGAACTCTAGACAAGTCTTTAATTTTGAGTTATCGGAAATATCTCTGCTTGGATAGATCTGTTGGTTGTTGGGAGATTATAAGCTTTATCTTCAAAAAATGCTAGTAGAGATTATTTTTTCAGTGTTAGATTTTTTTATATAATATCAAATCTAAACATGTAGGTTTCGTAAACCTTGAAAACCAGCCTCTTCCCATTATTACCAGCAGTGACGGAGCCAGGATTGGAGCTCGGGGGGGACAGTCCACGCGGCTAGGTTTCTCTTTTCTCCTATCTCTGCAATTTCCGGCCAGATTTCGGGGGGACAAAATACCGGATTTACCAAGGTCGCCGCCGGTTGGGGGGGACAACGGCTCCCGCCGGCCCCCCCTATCTCCGTCCAAGATTACCAGTATTGTCATGATGTTAGTTTTGTCTAATTTCCTTCATTTCAATAATCCAAGAACATTTGTGGCTGTTTGATCAGCTTTAGACCACTTTAAAGTGTTGTCGTTTTGATTTTTTTTGCTGATGGTCACTTGTTAAGAAGGGGTAACTCGTTTGTTTATCAGAAATTGAGTTTGAAAATTGCATATTCTCAACAGCTCGTAAAGTTTCCGCTTTGACTTGTGCTCATAAAAAGCATAATTAATTGTTGATATGCTTAATTAAGCGTGTGTGCTTGGAATCATTTTCTCTTTCTTCAAAAATTCATTCCAGTTCATTTTATATTCAAAATTTACCAATCTTTTACCTAGTTGAACTAACACGAATTTAAACCCTCCAAAATTTAGGATTATGAACGTTGGCTAGTGTTGTGATGCGTGTATGATTTACTTACTTAATTTAGGGATGAGCATTTGGTTTTACCGAAATCGAACAAAACCGAATTGGTTCAACCAATTTTTAAGAGAGTTTTTACACATTATAGTGAAATAGAGTGAGCTTTTGACCTCTGAGAATTAATCAACAAAACTCGTTGAACAAAACACGAGGAAGAACATATGATTATACGTTTCTTTATCGGTGAACTAGGAAAAAAATGCTTATAAATAATATTGGCATTTATTGGGTATTTTATTGGTGTTGATGGCATTCAAATAGGTTAGTTACCATAGGTGCTCTCTTGACTTGACATTTGACAACCTTCTTACTTAGAGGAGTGGTGTTGCTTGGTTTAAACTTCACTTGGGAAATCCCATTGCAGAAAGGGGAGACAGGCTCGCTATTTGAATATATTTTTAAAACTCAAACGTTATTTTTCTTCATTTAGTTTTTTAAGCCTAATAATTGCTTTTCCCATTAACTCAACCCATCCATTCACTTCTCTGTTTCTCCCTTGAATACTCGTCGCTTCCTTCCCTCACCTTTACAACCAAGTCAATGAAGTCATCATCCTTCATGTATGTGTATGTATCATGTTGAAGGTGCGTGCATGCTTGAGTTACCTTTTGTATTATGCCATAAATCATACGGGTAAATTACAAAAAAGTGACATGTGATTTGACTTAGCTTTAAAAATTGATTTGTGAAATTTCTTTTCAGAAAGGGTATGAGATTTGAGAACACTAGTAAAATTTAGACTTTTCATCCATTCCCATTTTCACCATTAAACCCTAATCCAAATACCCCATCTCCTTCAACCAATTTAAAACTGTTGTCTTTCCTTAACGTTGACTAACTCCAATCTTTATCGATGGAGGGCATTATCAACCACAGATTAAGTAGCGGTTGTAAGAGGTAATCAACAGTGGGTTGGGTGGTGGTGGTGCAGCGATAATGAGGGGTTTAAGAGAGGAAAAAGTTTGGGTATAAGGGTTTATGAGTGAAAACAGGTTATTGATTAAAGAAAATATGGGATAAAAAACGCTCCTTGCCACGTGATTGTGTTAACGTTATTTTGTTAATGCTGACAAACCTCAAACCACCTTTTTGAAACTCAGTGATATCACATATCACTTTTTTGTTCATCCAAGTACGAATTTAAAAAAAAAACATGATATCTGCAACACAGAGTAACAATCACCCAAGTTCACAAAATGGCGCACATAAATTAATTAAAGCAACAAATTTAGTTGGTAAATGTTGAATGAAAGCATCAGGTCTTTTGGGTCACCGTAGCCCACTCGGTTGTCCGCGTATGTTTTAAATGTTAGTATTTTATTTAAGGTTTAGAAATTAGGGTAATTTATTTAGGGATTATGATTTATAAAATCTTACTGTCTTTTTTGAATATTTAATAAAATCTTTAAAAAGTTTGAGTTTCGAACCCAAAACTTTACTCCACAATAGAAAGTGTTATTATCTAAGCTACACTCCCTTGGCTTACTGTCTTTAAGTGATAGTAATTGATTCTTATAATCTTGTTATTAGGATCTATAAAGTTTGTTGTTATAGTTAGTAGGATTTTGGAATTTAAATTTGTAAATTACACTGAGATTAAAAATTGCTTCTAATTAGGCATTATGAAATGGATTGCCATTTGTTAAGATTTGGGAATTGAAATTTGTGAATTATGTTGAATTATGTCAGATTTGATCGATCAGAATTGTGTTATGTTGGTTGGAATTTTTTATGGGATCTACTGCTGGTGGTTGATAGTTACCGGATGAAATGTCCCCCTCCAACTCCGAGCCTGGCTTAGAAATTTGTAATAATTAAGAAGTATTTTCCTCTTTTTGTAAACTTAAAATACCTTTTGAAACATCAAGTTGCGATTTCGTTTCGTATGAATGAAGTTATAATTTTTCAAAGTTAATGCGTTTCAATTTACAATGTTTCTGTAACTTGCAATTTGTTTCGATATGTTGGAAAATAACAAATTTTCTAAAAAAGAAAAATCGACTGCACCTTGTAAAATAAACATTTTGTCATTTGGTTGAGATAAATTACATGTAATTTGGGTTAAAAATGAAGAGATTACGGTTTTTTTAAAAAAAAAATTACCGCAAAATTGAACTTCCTTGGACATTAGCCAATGTTTTGCACCAGCCGACTCTAGTCTCAAATGTTTTCAAACCCTAAACTTCGAAGTTTTCATTTTTCTAGGTTGATTAAATGAAAAACTGAAGTAACATAAACAAAAACAAATATCAATAAATAAGCTCAAGAATATGAAAAAAACTAACAAAAATGTCATGATTAAAAGTAGAGGTGTTTATTGGACGGGCTTGGGCCGGGCTCATCGGGCCGGCCCCAACCCATATTTAAACTTCAGGCTCGGGCCGGACTTATGAAGTCAAATCCAAGCTCGGCCCAAGGCCCATTAATTATTTTATTTTATTTTATTGTTAAATAAATTATAAAAAATAAAATTCTATATAAAGTTTACATCTAAACATTTATTATAGTAAAATTGTTAAAAGTTTAGTTAATAATTTAGTAAATTAATATTAAAATTAACATATAAACTATTAAACATAATATAAAAAATATATTTTTTATTCGTCGGGCTCGGGTATTTATACAGAAACCAAACCCGGCCTATAAAATTTCGGGCTTTTACAGGCTCGAGCTCGGGCTTTATATTAAAAGACATACACCCAAGCCCGCCCATTTTAAGCGGGCTCGGACCGGGCCGGATAGGTAGCCCGACCGGTGAACACCTCTGCTTGGGACAGAGCTTCGGACTGTAAACGTTAGTCTAACTACATTTTCATATAACAATATAATTTGGATTTAGGCAGTGTATTGATAACTGATAAAAATGTTTTATTAAAAATATATAATGCTTATATTGAACAATATGAATTTCCGAACTTTCCTGAAGTCGGGAATTGTTATCCGATTGAAATTAATTTGGGGTTCTAATCCAAATATTTAATAGAATAAAATATAGAAAATAGAAGAATTTTTAATATTTTGAAGGTTGTAAACTAATAATCAATGAAAAACAGCGGAAACAACCATCTCTAACACGTGATAATGTATTATGTCTCAATGGTAGTTAAGTTTGTGTAAAGACCATAAAGACATATGACATTACAAGAAGTGTACCAATTTTAATATTCCTTTGAACTTTGGTAAAGATATATCTCGTTTAAGATATTTAGATGATATTTATGAAGTTAAAAAAGATAAGGTGGGATGAGTGGTGGACCCCTTGATTTGTAGGAATAAGATAAGCTTTTTAATATGGGTTGAGTTGCATTTTGATGGGTTATCATGTCACCACATATGTAGTTTTTATTCATTCACTTTTACTCAATGTAATTCTCCAATCGTATATTGTGTTTTAACTTCAGTCTATTGAAATATTTTTATCCTACAATCTATAAGTAAATGTTTGTTCTTGAAGAAACAATAATATCTCAAACTTATTTTAAAATGCACACCAATAATGCCTCAATTTGAAAATTGTAAAAGTCTTTTCGCTGCTACAGCTTATATCATAAACTATATGAATTGTCTTAAACATAAATAATGTTTATGCTGTTTATATAAATGATTTCTACATTTATACACCAAGTCATATTGCTCTAATTGAGTTGATGATATAGAACATAGCCAATGGTGCAAATTCAAAAGTTCAAATTAAATACAAATAGTTAATTGTATAACAGAAAGGGAACAGAGGTAGTATCAGTTTGAAATTTAAATTTAGAATGAATCTTATACTAAATCAAATGGAACCGATAATGCAAATAGTTATGAACAGAAAAAGTGGGAATAAAGTGAAGTGGAAGAATTAAAGACTGAATAACTTTACATCTTCTAGTACTTCTACTTATGCTTTTGTTGATTTTCATTCTTCTCCACTTCGTTTCATTTGGACAAGACATTTACCCACAATATTCTCTTTTTTCATTGTGCAATTTCTTTTATTATTCTACCATTCAATTTAACTAACATATAAACAAATGATAAACTCGTCCTACTCATGAATTTCGGGGCATTCAATAGTGTAAAAAGTCCATTTTAAGCTTTACTTGTAAGTTGTAAACAAAACTTTATAACGTACATGCAAATAAGCTGGCGGATACTGAACAAAATTATATTGATGATTTGTATCTATAAAATAGACTTAGTCAAATGAAATAAGAAAATAGAAGTGTGCCTTCAATTTAAAACATACAGTAAAAACTTAAAATTTTGTAGTTATTAAAATTTAGACTCAAGATTTTTAGTATCCTTTGATAATGTTACCAACTAATTTAGAATACAAAATTGTTTAAATTAATATTTCTCAAGCAGTAAACAAAAACCTTAAATCGAAAAAGGTAATTTTGCACCCTTTCAAACCATGGGCTTAGGCGGTTGCACTCTCCATCCACATCGAGTGCTGGATCTGAAAATAGATGACAAACTTAATGTGAATTGGGGTTGGCTTGTGCAAAAAAATGTTGGGTGTAGCTTAACTACTTGAGCTTGATCGAATCTCGGTCAAGGTCTACTTTTAACCAAAGCTTAGTTCGATTCAAACTAGCTTTAATTAAGTTTAGATACAGCTCAAGTTTAATTTGTAATATTGAGAGCTCACTTGAAACTTAGTTAACCAAATTCAAATGTAGTTCGACTCATTGATAACCCTATTTGTATAGTTAAACCTTATTTTCATATTTATGGCATGGCACCATACTAAATATAACACTTATTTAAAAAACGAAGTTGCAGCATCACTAACTTAAATCGTAATGAGATCATAAAATGTAGTCACATATTTACTATTATGACCACTACTATTTTAATTATGATCATACAACTAGTAAATGACTAAATAGTAAATATACACTTAAAAAGATTAAAATAAAATATCAACTATATAGTTTGATGGATAGATGTGCGTTACGGCATTAACAAAAACTTTACATAAGCCAACTAAAAACATTTGAAAACCCAAATAATCTGTAAATGCTAAGGTGAATCCAAAAAAACCAGAAATTTGGTCTGAAACTTTCTCCAAACTTCCGAAAACATACGTTCAAAAATTCAAATATGCAATTGAAATCAATTAAATCAAGACAAGGTTATGAAATCGAGCCGTTGGTTCTATTTACAAATATAGTGTACAAAGATTTGAACTGAGCTGATACATACATACAATTCCCCTGTTTAACAATCAAAATTAATCCTAATCTGATTTGAAGGAGAAAGCGCATCATTAATTACAGTTGGAGTTTGACCATTATCACTCTCGCTATGAACTCTAGCCTTGGAATCATCTGAGGCAGCCGGAAACCGACCACATTTCCGGCAAATCGGCGCCGCCAAAATCCGCCGGCAAGAAGGGCAGGTGGAGTGAGATTTGAGCCACGCATCTATGCATCCAACGTGAAACCCATGGCCGCACTCCGGCAATACCCTAACCACCTCGCCGTCGCGGAATTCCCCTAAGCAAATCGCGCACTCCGTCGAGTCGAACATAGACGCGCCGGCCGGAGAGCCGTAGGGGAATTTCGGGAGCGAGCGTAGAATGTTCTTTTGTAAGCCCTTGTTAGCGGTAGGGAATGAAAACGACGTCGTACTGGGTCCGGTGGTTCCGGCGCGTCGAAGCCAGGCGCATCGACCGATTGCGAGGAGTCCTATAATGCAAATCAAGGCGAATAGAAGGGCGGCGAGTATGACCACGAAATCAGACTCCACGTTGGCCGGAGAAGAATCGACGGCGCTGAGGATTCTAGAAAATCGAGCCATTTATAGAATATGGATAGCATATAAGTAAAGGATTTTCTGCAGAAGAAGCGAAGGGAGAGAAGTATATAAAAATTGTAACCAACAAAAGGAATATATATAGAGGATTTTTTTAATAGTAAAATATAAAAATATGTCTTATGCTTTCAATAATTTTTAAAAAAGGGTTTGTGGTTTCAAAATTTTTTCAAAAAAAAGATAATTTATAATTTTTTTTTTGAAAATTTATTAATACATGTAACAATATTCTTTATTTTAATATGAAATTTTGTAGGTTAATTGATAACAATATAATACATTTTATAGACAAAATTTAGATTTTTTTAAGTTATATAACTATTTTTTATAATTAAAATATGATTTCAAATTTTAAAAAATTGTAAAAAAACATAATGTTCCGAAAATTATTCAAACTTGCACGAATAATTTGTAAATAATATGGTTTAACTATAAGAGTGTTGAAAACATTAAAATATATTTTGTAACATCAATTTTGAATAAATTTTAAAATCATAAACCCCTTTTTGAAAATAAAAAAAACACAGACCTCCTTTAAAAAATTATTGAAAACACAAAGCATGTTTTTTTTATTTACCTTTTTTTTAAACATTTTGAGAGAAAAAGTTGTAGAAGAAGAATATAAGAAAGGGGGAAAGGAGTAGAGCTAGGAGACAAAATCATACTTATTTATTTCTTTTCTTTTTTTTTTTCTTTTTCTTTTAATGTTCGTATTCTATATGGATTGATGATGGTCCACTTTCACTCTACTCATTTAGCTTCGTCCACGTCATGCCTTATTTTCTTTGATTTAAGAGTAGACTAATCGGCGGGTTGGGTTCGGGTTGGGTTTGGTTAGGATTTTTCTAAAAAATATCAACTCAAGTCCGGACTAAGCTCATAATAAAAATTTCATGTTCGGGCTGGGTCCGGGCAGGACTGCCGACTGATAGAGTCAACCTGAAGCCCGACTCATGGCTCATCACTAATTTGTTTAAAATTTTATGTTATTATTAAATAAATTGTAAAGAAATAAAAATCTATATAAATTTTACATATAAATATATAGTATAGTAAAATTATTAAAAGTATAGTTAATAATTTAATAAATTAATACTAAAATGATTATATAAACTACTAAACATAATATAAAAATGTAAAAATAGTATAGCTTTTATTCGTCGGGTCGGGTTCAAGCTTTTATACATGTACCAAGCTTAGCCCATCAAACTTCATGCTTTATCCGGCTTGTGCTCGGGCCGGGCTTAATAAAAAAATTGATGTCCAAGCTCGGCCCATAGAGCCGGGTCAGGCCGAATGGATAGTCCGGCCCACGAACACCTATATTTAAGAATAAAGGTCATGTTCTCTTCACCTTCAATTTAGTTAAGTTCAGTTAAGTTAAGTTAAGTTCAGGTCACATCCATTAATTTTAATTGAAAAGGTAATGTAAACAAATTAAGTTAAGTTAAGTTTAGTTCAGTTCAGTTCAGAGAGTTAAAGAGAACAGAGCCTAAGAGGTACACAAACATGTCATGTTTTTTACTCAATTTTAAAATAGAGTTTCAATTATATTTTTTTTATAAAAAGAGTTTATGTTTTAAAAAAATTAATAATAAATGATTTGATAATAGTCTATCATATCCTGAAATGGGATAATTATATTTATTTTATATGAAATTTTGCAAATTAGTTAATAAAAAATATAATATTTATTAATGTAAAATTTTAAATTTTTTTAATTATGTAGATATCTTTTTATTAAAAGGTAATAATAAACATTTAGAAAATTATAAAAAAAGTAAACGGTTTCTAAAATTTTTTAAATCTTGACTTCTAATTGGTATATAATATAATCAAATTACAATAAATTTTGTAACATCGATTTTTCATTAAAAAAATTTTTTTGTCATCTTTTGGCAATATTTTAAAAATAAAGACGTCTTTTTTGTTAAAAAAAAATAACCCAAAATCCGTTTTAAAATTGAGACGAAATACATGAAATGTTTTTGTATTTGCCCTTAATTTGGTTCTTTTCTTTTCAATCTAATTTTCATTGAGTCCACTTAAATTTAATACTTATTTAATAAGTTTTAATTTAATTTTAGTATTTATTTAATAAGTTTCAATTCAGTACAAATTCAATAAATTTCATTTCAGTAAGTTCAATTCAGTACAATTCTATCTTGGACCATTTAGTTTAAAAGAATATATCTTTAGACTCTGTTCGTTTGGACTGAATGAAGTTTGGCAGATTTAAATTGAACTGAACTAAGCTTATGCTTATTGTTGAAACTTAATGTAGGTAAAACCTATATCAAACTAATTTA
>CAOJBJ016730328.1:0-21822 GCA_948291685.1 Euphorbia celastroides | reverse complement strand
ATTTTTATCACTACTTTTCTCCTTCTCAGTTACTTTTATACTACCCTCTTGCTACAATCCCCAATTTGCTTTCATCTATAGCATCTCTGCCATGGTTGCTCACACATCAATAATCGCCTGGTAAGATCCTCGAAGCTTCTTGCAGCTATTAACTTGAGCTGTATGTTTTCGTTTATTGTAAAATCTCAGGGGCTCTGGTGAAGATGGGCAGTTAGGAATCGGTACTAACGAGGAGAAAGAATGGGTTTGCGTCGTTAAGGCTCTCGAGCCTTACAAAGTCCGCTCTGTTGTTGCTGGCAGTCGCAATTCTCTTGCTATTTGTGACGATGGAAAGGTTAGTTTGTCTTCTTTAACTTCCTGATTGATTAATTGTGCTAAATTGGGTTCCAATTTAATGCTGAGTTCGAATTGGGGTTTTAGCTGTTTACTTGGGGGTGGAACCAAAGAGGGACACTAGGGCATCCACCTGAGACTAAAACCGAGAACGTTCCTAGCCAGGTTAAGGCTCTTAATAGTGTCAACATTGTTCAGGTATTGTTTACATTTGTCCAATTACCGAGCTTGCCTTTGCTATGTCTGATGGTATTTGTTTAATTTGGTTTTGGTGTTTTATTTGTAGGCTGCTATTGGTGGATGGCATTGCTTAGCTGTTGATGATCAAGGCCGTGCATATGCTTGGGGTATGTAAATATGCTTCTTTTGTTGTGTTGTATAATTGGTGGTCATTCCCACTTTCTCATGGAAAACTTCCATAATCATATGCCTCATATAATACAAAACTATTGGAGCAAGGCCCTATTCTCTTGGTCTTATAATCAAGAAAATAAGTTCACTTTTAATAAGTACTAGTAAGTTCAGTTCAATTAAGTGTAGCTCCAATAAGTTCAAATTCAGTTTAGATCTTACAAGTCCCAATAAGTCTAGAGCATGCTTATTTATTCACATGTTCTAAGTTCTAATAATATTTCATTATTAAGTTCGATTTTAATATGTTCAGTTCAGGTTCAATTAGTTCTAATAAGTTTTAATAAGTTTAACGCAATTGAGTTCAGCCATTCTAAGTCCAAGAGAACAAGACCCTAGTCTCTAGGTTTAGTTGGTTATTTCCTTGAATGATGAGGGGTGGAATTTGGAAAATATACCATATATGTGTGTGTTTTTGTAACCGATAGTTGCCTTTGCTTGTTTGTGAAATGTTAACAATAGTTGATTCTGAAGTTGTGATGTGTTATGACGTAGGTGGGAATGAGTATGGGCAGTGTGGTGAAGAACCTGAAAGGAAAGATGACACTGGAAAACCACTGAGACGGGATATAGTCATTCCACAACGCTGTGCTCCAAAGCTCATTGTTCGCCAGGTGTGCTTCTTTTCTTCTTGAAGGAAATTTTGGTTGGTGTATTGATTGTTAGCAACTCAAGGAAGATTGGTTTTACATTTTCGCTATTACTCTTCTTGTTAGATTGACATGTAGACCACTACTATTTTCACCCAGTGCTGATATGCATAAAAGTAGGCAAAGATTAGAGTAGCTAGATCACTAACTAGGTTTGGAATTGAATATTCCATTGAATTCTGGGGGTGATTTCTTTTGTGGCTTGAAAAAAAAAAAGTTCTTCCTAATGTGCCTCTCTGTGGTGCCCCTCTTCAAGTGAAGGCCTTTTTGCCATTTAAGAACATTTCATTGACATGAAAAAGGATGTTTCTTGGCTTTTAATTTGCTTCGGTTTTGGATTTCTCGTGATTGCTAATACATTAGGTAGCTGCTGGGGGTACTCACTCTGTGGTGCTAACACGTGAAGGGCATGTTTGGACGTGGGGCCAACCGTGGCCTCCTGGAGACATGTATATTTTCCACGACTTATTTTTTCGTGTTTTTTACTATTTGGACACTCTTTTTGGCAATTTCTGCAAATTTCATTTTTCGATTTTCCTGCACTGCAGAAAACAGATATCTGTTCCAGTGAGGGTGCAAGGTCTGGAAAGGATAAGGCTGATAGCAGTGGGTGCATTTCATAATTTAGCTCTTCAAGAGGACGGAACTTTGTGGGCATGGGGCAATAATGAATATGGGCAGCTTGGAACGGGAGATACCCAGCCAAGATCACAGCCTATTCCAGTCCAAGGACTTTCTGATCTCACTTTGGTTTGTATTTTTTTGCCTGCGATGTTTCTTTTTGAGATATTTTTACCTTGTCAGCATAGCTATGGCATCACATGTTTAGTTTGGTTGTCTTTCTCTTGTTCAAAGACTGTAGTTTGTGGATGATAGTATTCTTTAAATTGTTGAAGTCAATGCTTCAACTTGGTTCAAAATCTTGGGCTGCACGAGGCATGGTGCGAAAACACAACACAACACAACATTACCCCAAATGCCTAACAAGGCTCCCGCGCAAGCAAGGAGGGGGGGGGGGGGTCGGGTGTACGCGGCCTTACCCCTATGTAGAGAGGCCGTTTCCAATTGACCCAAAAGTGGAGTTGCAATAGCTATCCGTGACTTCACAACAAAAGAAGTTCGGACAGTTTAATGAGACATTTTGCTTTAGTCCATCACAATCTAAAGCCAAAGAATGATGGATCTTTGGCCCCATTGAAGCAATGGACTCAGTTTTTTCTATCAAAATATTCAACCAAAATAAAGACTAAACAAAAAATGAAGGGATAGATCAGGAGGAAATTAGGAAAATCCCCTACAGTTTGAGGTTTAATGGAAGTTAGTGTGCTCTTGAGACCCACTTCGACAACTAAATATTGTCTTCCACTGAAGATATCTTCCCAGCCTTTTCATGGAAGTTACATATAGGAAGATTCTCCATTATAGGTTGATGAAATCAATCATATGGAGCCAGAGTGGGTAAAAGTAACAATAGTGCTGTAGATATTGCTTGAGTTGAAAGGCAAAGCTATACAGAGCTAAATGTGTGATCATGCACTAAGTTCTGTACATGCTTGTGCTGTCATCATCTTTTTCGCTAACAGGGATGAACATAATTGACTCGGACTAATTTGAAGGCCATTTATAAGTTATTTTATCATTTCTCTTATGTGTTTTCTTTTTATTCATGCATCTTTTGATGTTCTTTGCCAGCTGTCCATTGTCTACCATGCTCCCCTTATGTAAGCTTCTCTCACATTTCACTTATCTGTTCTTATTCACCTGATTTTTTAGTTTATTGTTACTTGTTTGGAGCTGTTTTATTTGCTAAAACCCTTGCCATAGTTCTTCGCATAAAATTTTTTCCAAGGTAAACCCGGATATTACAGGTCCATTTGGGTCCCTTTCGTTCTTTTTTAAAATCATTGATATATACATTTTTGCAGTATTTTCCTCCAGCTAATGATCTTCAGTTTTATCCATCTTAATTAATATTTTTGTCCCCTTAGTTTGTATTATTCACTTGGGCCATGTAAAGATTTTTCAATTAAAAGCAGTTAAAGGTTAAATTGTTTGAATGCACAGTTTTATAGCTTGATGAAACTGGCAACGTTGCATTTCTCAAATGTCTGGCTCCTTTAGTTGTCTGGCGAGTTCCTGAGTTTCATTGTTTTGGAGTCTGGTTCTACCCGGAGTTTCTAGCATTGAACTTTATCTGCACTGCACAAAGCAGAAAGTGTGAAATGAATGTGCAGTTTCTTCAAATTAGGGCTGCACATCCTACCCTTTTCTGTGCATGTATGGGGTTGGAAATGCATAAAAAGAATATAACAAACCTTTTTACCTATTAGTTACGGAAGGATTAACAGTTTCTTTTCATTCTCATAACAAGCTTGCTGTCTCACTAACTAATGTCTTAGTCTGGGTGGTTGCCTATATCTTTATAAGCTCAGCATTCTTTTCTTTTAAGGTTTCACTTAGGTCCATGTGGGAAATTTTTGGGGAGTCTGTTGTTGAGCTAGATCAGAGCATGGGTGTTCAAGTATTGTACAAAAGATACTCTATTTCCTCGTTATCTTTGCAAATTAACGATTTTTTATGTTGAATCCTTTAATGAAGACCACACATAGCATGGGATAAGGCCTGGCTGTTGATTGGTTGGTTGAACATTTTTGCCATTTTTGACAAATATAATGATCAAACTTTGAGAACCACCCATGTGGTAACTTAATTAACGATGGATGAACAATGGTTTTTTACGTACTTATCTTTTTACTGATATTGTTACTACTGATACAGTTAATTTCATCATCATCATCATTATTGCTGGTTTGATTTTGTGGTTTTAGTGGGGGATGCTTATGGTAACCACACACATTCCGTCAATGGAAACAACATTTTGAGACATGTCTGTAGTGATAGTTACTTTCCTGGGAAGGTGAATAAAATAGAGACTTTATGTGACTTGCATGTCTGGAGGCCATTAAAAATGTTCTTTGTGCCAATAGACCAATCTAGTATGTATGTACAGCTACAAGATGCAAATCAACTGTGTACCTCGTTACTTGACGTGAATATAAGAGCCATTTGTAGCTCTTATCTTATATCTGCTAGAGGATTTGGGGTTGGTGGTATCCCATTAGTGGAGTTGCATTCTTGCTTCATGAGCATTAATGCATGTATTGCGATGGCCTTTCCCGATCAAGATGTTGTGCAGAAGATCCACTGATCTGAGATGTTTGTGGTGTGCTACTAGTTTCTGTTGTTTCTTTCTAGAGTTGTGTATGTTTCTGGAGTTAAAGCCCCTGCATCGTTAGATGAGTTAATATTGTGTGCTATATATTTGGTGCTCTATCCGTAATCCTGCACAGATTCTTGCAAATATACTTCATGGTTGCTGCTTTTTTGGTTGGTAAGAGAATATGACTTGACTTGCTATTTTTTCTTGCTTTGAAATACCTATTTAATTGATGTATGTATAACTTGTACTGTTATAACTGATTATGTTGCACCAATGAGGGGCTGTATTCTGTGGCACAAGATGTTGCATGTTCATTAGTAGTCGCCAATTCGGTTTGTTTGACTGTTTCTGGAATCTCGATGAAAAATTAAATTGTTGGTATGTCCACTAAAAGTTTGTTGTTTCTTTTGCAGGCTAAGTAGCTCTCTGTGGCTTCAGTTTAAGCCTCACCACATTGCTGCTGGTGCTGCTTATCTTGCTGCCAGGTTCTTACATATGGATCTGTCTTGTTGCCAGCAAATGTGGCAGGAGTTTCAAACAACCCCAGCCATTATCCAAGGTACTTTAGTTAACATATTTGGATCCTGCAGTTTTATGTTTTCTCTATGGATAAGTTTTATGTTAGATATGCATCAAGACCCCCTGAATTTGGCAACTTTTGCCGGATGTTGTCTTGAATCTTCAACAATTCTTATTTAAGCCTTCAACTTGGCAGAATTGCACAGCCCTCTCATTGCCACTTGTCAATTTATGATTGGAAGATGGGAAATAAAAAACGAAATAGGAAGAATCGTTGAAAAGTCAAATCAATCATAATCTGACTTGTAGCATTGGTGCACTTTTGCCTAGTTGAGGGGTGAAATTGAAACAATGATGGGTGTGTTTGTCATAGCATGCAGTGATTGTATATTGCTGATTCTTCGGTTTTCAACTCGTTGTTGCAGATGTATCGCAGCAGTTGATGGAGCTCTTCTGATGAAAGACACTACTTGTTAGTAAGCTTTAGCAGATGGTAACTCTTTAAGTCTTAGTACATATTCGAAAACGAATACACGTGATTTCATATTGACCCTACGATTATCAGTAGTGTATGTGAATACAAGATCGGGTGTGCCCTAGTGTTTAAGGCGAAGAAAGCTGTGAGATTTACTTAACTATTGGGTTGTGTGATTTATGTGTCGGAGTGAATGTTGTTGTTGAGGGTTTATAGGCCGAAATTGGGTAGAGGTTGTAATTTGAAGTCATAGTACATGGTTAGTAAAGCTTGGATATGTTCTTTTCGTTAGGATAGTTGAAAAGAAATCGCCAGAGCATTGCGTCTATTAGCTATTGAATTTTCAAGGGAAGGATTCGGGTTAATTCGATATTCTGCTGACTGTGAAATGGGTAGGCTGGTCGGTCGAATTAGGTCTGTAAGTTTGTAGTTAGTTCTTGTGAGATGGTGAAATGTAGCAAATTTTTGTGCTTTTAAATTGTTAAGTCAGGTCAACGTATCTACATATGAGATTTCAGTAAATATTGAAGCTAAGAGATTCAAAAAGACGACTTCAGTAAATATTTCTTTGCAAAAAGACGAAGTTTAGTCTCATTAATGTCACTATCAAGAACATGAGACAAAATTGAAAAAGAACTTTTGGTTCGCTTTTGGAAAAAAAAGAAAACGATAGTTCTCTTAGGTTGGAGTGGTGAAACCATTACAATGAATGTCTAAGCACTGAATTTCTTATTTATAAAAATTTTCATTCTGAAATGACAAATTAGTTGAAAATAACTAAGCTAAATTTGAATTAGCTCACAACACATGATAATTCGTGTATTTCTTTGTAAATGTATCTATATTATAAGTAGAGACTTCTATATAGTCACTAGATTTTACAATTAAGCAACTGTTTTTTTTAACCGTAAGTATTTCTTTGTGCTTATTATTATTATTTTGGGAAATTGATATTTATAACCAAAAATTGAAGGGTTTGCCATAAATATCCACTAATTATTCTTTTCGCATTCCATAACCAAAATGAAGCCTTCCTTTCTTTTTTTCCACGTTGCTCTTCTTCCTTCTCTGGTTTGTCCTTTCATTCTTTCTTCTTCCCCAGATCTATGAGATCCGCCTCCACTATGACTCCGATTTCCAGCTGCCATCCTCAGATCCTGTCGATCGTCGTTTTCTCATCGGAATGATAAGAACCAAATTTGAATCTCGTTCCCATCGTCGTTTTCTCGCCGTAGTGACCCAAAACAAGATCAGAATCTTGTTCTCGTCCATCTGTCACCGTCTCTGTCTCCTAAATCGTCGTCATCCTCCTTGTCGCTCACCGGAAAATCGACTGGAGCAGAAAATCGACTAGATTTGGTCAGCCGTTGTTTTCTCCGCCTGATCTCGTTGTTTCTGAACTATCTCTTCTCTTTTTTCTGTTTCGTTTTGCCTTGATCTTCAGTTATATTCTTCTTTTTGTTGATTGTTGCTTTGATTTTCGATTTTCTGGTGTTATATCAACAATGTATCATGTTATATCTAGGATATATCCACGATATATCCTCGATATAACACGTAAAAAAATCGATTTTTTTCCGAAAAAGTTCATGATGGATGACGTTTGAAAGATAAAAATGAGACGAACAATTAATCCTAAAGTGGTATACCAAAAAAATAAATAATTTGAGAGATAATCGAAAAATAAAATACGAAAATATAAAAAAAACGCATGACATCATGTTGATATCAACAATTGAATAAGGAGGACAAGAGAAGGGCTGGAACGTACAGATTTGGTAAAAGGTTATGACACACTAATTTTTTATTATAAAAAATATGCTAAAAGGTTGGATAAAACTAAATTAAAAAATTGGTCTCTTTTTGTACTTTACCCAAAAAAAAATAATGTAAAAAAGTACAATTTATAGGCCTTGTGTAATATGAAATACTTTTATTCCCGATAAGAAACCACAAGTACATACAATTTATTTAGGACAAATTTTAAAAAAATACCTTACAAAGCTTTTGCAAAAAGGGACTGTGGAACTTTTTTTAAAAAAAAACAAGGATCGTGGTTTAAAAAAATTGTAAAATAGAATCTTTGACCCTTGAAAATTGGTCACGCACTCAATATTTTAAACAATTGAACATTCTAAGTATTAAATCTTATTATTTTAAAATTATACATCAAAACTTGATAATTTTGGGATATCTATTTTATTTTTATCATTTTTTAAAGTTATTATCATATTTTATTTATGAAAAGAACACTTACAATTTGAAAAATTGCAAAATTTATCAATTTTGTGTATTGCAATGTCATTAGTCATCCCACAAAGATTCGGATAAAAATGAATAAAATAACTCGTTTTTTACATTATCAAATATTGAAGTTCTCCATTCGTAAATTCTTTTAAAATTACAGTCCCTAATTTATCAAAAAAAATTCCACAATTCGTTTTCGGCAAAAGAAAACTACAGGGTACTTTTTTTGGAGTTTGCCCATTTATTTACATGGTTATTTTGTATTTTTTACCAAATGACTATTGTTAGTAATGAAAATCACAATCTTAAAATTAGGATAACAATGTAAAATTGAGCCGGAAATTGCATTTTGACATTTTACTAATAATTTATTTTGTTTTGTCATCTTCAACACCATCATCATCGAAAAGCGTGCCCACTTTATCTTCTTCTTTTATCATTTCCAATTCCAATTTCTCTTTCCCGGGAAACAAACAGAAACTTCATCAGCCATTACCTGCCGCTAAGCTAATCGACATCGACATGAATTCAGCTCAGCGCCGCATTGGAGCCATCGGCAATCATCTCATTGTCGCCGGCGATTCTTCTTCTCAGCTCCATTTCAACACTACTGCCGGCGAGTTTTACTCTGGTGATCCTCTGCTTTTGCCGCTGTCTGGTTTATACGAAGCGCGATTTTGTTTTTGCAGCGAGAATTGAGTTTTTGCTTGTGTTTGATCTATCTCTGTTTCATGAGGTGATTGAATGATGTGTATCGATCGACAGGAGTTTGTGTTCTTTGCATCGTTTTTGCTTGCTATTGTGAACGAGTCGATTGATTAATGAGTTGGAGTGTGTTTGCTTTGATGATTTTTGTTTTTGTTTGGCATTTTCATTTTCTGCACTGCTGCTCTGATTGATTGTTTTTTCAATTTCATTTTCACTTTCTTTGCATACATTTCATTGCTCCCAAGAGTCAATAGATAGATGATACTTTTGAGTGCTTGGACAACTATCGCCATGAACGAACATATCCTGACAGACCTGACTGAAGAGTTAATACTAATAGGTTGATGTTTCAATATAGACAATTGTAGACTTAATGCCAGGAAGAAGTATATAAATGTTGGGGAAACTCTGAGAGAGAGATGTAAGGAGGAAGATGTTGGACTCTTTTTTTATTTTAGTCGTCAAGTTCAATGTGTCCTGAAAAACCTTCTTTTGTATCTGGAGGTCCTGTTTTTTGTGATGTATATGTCAAGGCTCAGCTGAACTCTATAGGTTTGAAATTCTCCGCCACTGAAGTTTGAATGGGTGGAAGGGGTGAAACTGAACTAGTAGCCTTGTATTGAGACAATCACCTAATGGTTTGGGGATTCAAAAAACTCATGTCAGTTGTGGATTGTATATGTTGTTCTTCACTGCCTTGTCTGTGTAGAATGTGGCCAACAGCCGACGTGTGTGATGTGGTTGATGGAGGTTATATGTCACATTTCTAAATAAGATAACTGTAGTCATGCTCTATATGCTGTTTAAGTATTGAATCATTGTTATCTGAAACTTTCCCCTGAGGATTTAAAGATTGGAGATGTCATGACTCGAAAGCTGGAATCAATGGAAGAAAAAGAGTTTAGACTTGTTAAGAGTTTAATTCAACAATACAGAAAGAATTAATCTATTAATCATCTTTTACATTCCTGCATCGAATGGAAAAGACAATTTCCTTCGACCCTTATGCAGAAGTTGTTTTCTTCTAATATGACGTGCCTGTTCTGAAAGCTTACATAACATAACGATGTAACAACACATTTTGCATTACTTTTTGTTTACTTACCAAAAATTATTAGCCACTCGCATTGATCATAAAGGATCATTCCTTAAACAAAAACCTTGCATAAATAATAATACATGTTCATTGACTGATGCCAATGAATTTCAACCTGGCTGACTTATTTTTTTTTTTTTTTGCTTTGTGGCTTGTGCATATGTTCCTTTCCATGTTCTGCTGTGTGTATGCACTTTAATGCTAATGATTATGAATTTATGTTATGTACTCTAAGCAGAGCAGGGTTACAGTGTTGTGCTTCCAGAGAAATTACAGATGGGCAAGTGGAATGTATACAGGTGCTTGTCCTTCATCATCCCTAGTTTAATTATTTGTAACATTACAATGAACATTTCATTTCTTTTTCTTATGGAAGGTCTGCACGTTCTCCTTTGAAGCTAGTGGGTAGATTCCCTGATCATCCAGACATCGGTACATTGCATGATAATTTTGTGTAAGACTCTGTTCTCTTTTTGAATTGATTATGCTTGTCTTATGTAAGTTATGGATGTGTCTTTCCGAATCATCATGGAGCATCGAGTTAATACTACTAGACGCTAAAGATGATTTCTCTAACCATGTTAATGTAGGCGAGCAGTTGATACTTTCCGAGATTACAAATATCTTGGCACTAGAATTCAGGTTGATGGAACAGTAGGAGAGTAAGTTCCCTATTAGCAAAAATCCAATTGATCTATATTTGATGCTAGATATAAACTCAACTTTTCACCTTGCTTCATACCATCAGCTACAAGTGGATGACATATGGAGAAGCAGGTACTGCTCGAACAGCAATAGGTTCCGGTCTAAGATATCATGGAATACAAAAGGTGAGTATCAAATCCCTAATTGCATGTTAAAGTAAGCTTCCAATATTGTTGGTAGTCATTCAGTATCATATCTTGATCCTTCTACCGCATACCCAACTGTTGGCCTCTGATGTAATACACTTATTTGACTATGATAGGGATCTTGTGTTGGATTGTATTTCATCAACAGGCCAGAATGGCTCATTGTCGATCATGCCTGTTCTGCATACTCTTACATATCAGTTCCTTTGTATGATACTCTTGGTATGGGCTATTGAAAAAAGAAGAGCATACTTTTAGTTGATTTCTGCCACATCTTTTGAATCTTGAAAAGAATTGTTTTTCACTCAGCAGGTCCAGATGCTGTAAAGTATATTGCAAATCATGCAGATGTTCGAGCTATATTTTGTGTGCCCCAAACTTTACTCACAGTGAGCAGTCACATTGTTCAAACACTAATTTTTTGTTACTTGTCTGTAGCAATGGGATGGCTCACATTTTTCTTCAACAAATTGTTATTGTTTGTTTTGGCAGTTGCTGAGCTTTTTGTCTGAAATTCCAACCGTACGCCTGTTAGTGGTATGGATTCCTATTGATCTCTCTTGATTGAATATTTCTACAGGATTAGCCAACTTGATTTTAGTTTTCGCTTCATATGCAAGCATTTTCTTACTGGAGTTTTTCATATGCTTCTCTTGTTGTGCAGGTTGTTGGAGGGATGGATGATCAGCTTCCATCTCTTCCTTCCACAGCTGGAGTAAATATTATAACATATTCAAAGTTGTTGAGTCAGGTAATTCCATATTTTTTCTAGTGATTAAATTGTTGACAATTTCTACTTCTAGTATGCAACCATGCATACACCTAATCATTCGATGCTCCTTAGAGAATTTCTTTGGAGTAGCAATGAACTTGATTGGAATTGACTATTATAGCAATCCTCATTTTAGCAGTGTAAAAATGGAAAAGTTAAACTTGCCCCTCTATGCATTTATAAGCCACCAGCTATTTTATGGATGCTTTTATCTTTTTATGCTATATTTGTATTCTTACATTTAAATTCCCTTAGAGTGAATTATATATGTTGCTTATATTAATTTTCCGAAATGATCGATTATGTTTACTATTACTTTTCTGCTCTAGTTTCCCATAATATTGTGTTGATCAAGTGGCACTTGCTGTTTCATTAGCATAACTTCTTTTCACGTGATTGGTACCAACTAGGGCTGCAGTAACATCCAGCCATTTTGCCCACCAAAACCGGAAGATATAGCTACAATTTGCTACACAAGTGGCACAACTGGGACACCAAAGGTGTGGTTACTCAACTTTCAGATGTGAAGGCTAAAGAGAGTTTTATAATTAATTTAACTTCTGGCTGCAACTAAAAACAATATTATTGATAATAACTGGTCAGGGAGCTGCATTGTCCCATGGAAACTTGATTGCTAATGTTGCTGGAAATACTCTTGGCACTAAGTACTACCCATCAGACGTGTGAGTATTACAACAATTTTCTAATAAACTGCCGGATTGTAGAAGCTTTCTGATTTAACTGCTTTTTCTTGGCTGGGTGAAATTTTTATCTGCCAGTTACATTTCATATCTGCCATTGGCTCACATTTATGAACGGGCAAATCAGGTCATGATAGTATATTATGGAGTTGCTGTTGGATTCTACCAGGGGGTATGATATTGATCTGAAGCCTTGAATATAAATTTCCATTTTGAAATGTTTCTTTATGCAATGTGGTGCATTTTTTTATTTTATTAGATTACTCCAAACTAGCATTTTTTCATGCCTGTTATAGATTAGCCCCTCTAGTAGGTTTCTGTCACACTTGCAAGAAAAAAAGATAGAACAGAAAAGATTTAGGAAAGAATTAGTGATTAGAGATAGAAAGAAGGATTAGAAAGAAGAATAGGAAAAGAAGAAGTAAGAACGAGAGAGAGAAGCAGAGAGAAAGTAGAGATAGAAAATTCTGTAATTTTCATTGATGATCCCTTAATACAATACCCAACCCATATATATAGGAGTGGAAATACCTAGAATTGTCACTAACAACAAAACTAGTAATCTGTCCACTACCACAGAATATTAGGTATGCTGACCCACAATAAACTCACAATCAAAATGCACTCACAAGGATGATATTATTTAAATGACATTATTGAAACTTAAATAAAAGATAAGAAACACTCATCATTCCCTCTCACTTTTCTTCTTCTTTCAGTAATACGTAACAGTTTCTGTCTTATCAAGAACTCATTTACTCTTTTAAAATTACCTTATAACAAATCGTGTTTAGATCTCAATAATTTTAATCAAGTTTAGGCATCTCTAGTACTATCCATATTCATGAAGCATATTAGCTACACTTGCATGCTCTCTAAGACAGTATTGTTTTCTTTTATTTCTGATGGCAATCAATGATTGTTGTGCAGGATAATTTGAAATTAATGGATGATATGGCTGCTCTTAGGCCAACTATCTTCTTCAGTGTCCCTCAGCTGTATAACAGAATATATGATGGGTAAGTTATTATCTGGTGCTTCTGGGCTAACCAATCTTATTGCAACAAATATCTTTGTTGATGATGGAACCAATCACCTTTTCTTGCAGAATACAAATGCTGTGAAGACCTCTGGTGCATTAAAGGAGAGGTTATTCAACGCTGCGTACACTGCGAAGAAGCAAACACTTTTGAATGGTATACCAGTAGCACTCCTTGAGTTCTCTGTAAATGATGTTTTCCTGCTTCTATATAATAATATAGGTACCAATGCATGCGAAATTCCTAAGTTATCAAACAGTGCAAGACTCTCACTAAGATACGTTTTGGAAATTTTGTGGTCTATCTTGCAATATTAGTTCTAATTGTTCATCATTTTAATTAAAGGTGGATATTGAGTTCAAGAACAACAGAATACAAAATTCCCTATTTGGAAAGGACTTGTACTTCGGCTTCAGTGAAATCTGTTAAGCTACAGATGCTAGACAATATTCAATATATATGCATGTGTTCTTGCGATTTCTGGTTTAAAATATCAAACTTGTAAATGTGTATTCGCATTCATGAAAACATTTTATGTGTGGCATGCCTTGTTAGAAAATCGGTAGGGCTTGAGTTGGTGGCCATTATGTTGTGCTGAAGTATAACAGACAAAGTTATACAACATTAGGAGAACAGCATACTTCAAAGTTTTCTGCATATAGTCATGAGTTATGAGATTGCTTAATTTTATGATTTTTTGCATTAGATTGTCATTTTGGATTTGAACTATTTTTGCAGGCAAGAATCCGTCTCCAATGTGGGACAAATTGCTATTTAATAAAATTAAGGGAAGACTTGGTGGACGAGTTCGGTTCATTGGGTCAGGTGCCTCACCCTTGTCTCCTGATGTCATGGAGTTCTTGAAGATGTAAGTGGGTTGAGTCCACTGTATTTTATGCTATCACTATGAAAGTTCTTTTTTTTAACTAAATATTTTCTTATTTTGCAGCTGCTTTGGCGGTCGTGTATCCGAAGGATATGGAATGACTGAGACGTCTTGTGTTATATGTGCTGTAGAGGAGGGTGACGACTTAACTGGGCATGTTGGATCTCCAAATCCTGCCTGTGGTGAGTAAAGTGATGTAAAACTAGAGAGGCGGCTCATTAGGAACTTTCTTTTTTTAAAAAAAAAACCTTTTGGATGACAAATATTATCATTTATATTGTTATTTCAGAAGTAAAGCTTGTGGATGTCCCCGAAATGAACTATACATCTGATGATCAGCCCTATCCTCGGGGTGAAATATGTGTGAGGGGTCCTATTGTTTTCCCAGGGTACCACAAAGACGAAGCACAAACGTAAATTCCTTGCCTTGGACCCGGTTTTATACTAGTGATTTTTTCATGAGATGATTGAATCTCTTAACCAAATGATGCCTTGTAGGAGAGAAGTAATTGATGAAGAAGGGTGGCTTCATACTGGAGATATAGGATTATGGCTACCTGGTGGTCGTTTGAAGATTATTGACAGGTGAAAATGATGCTTGTCGACATATATTTGGTTGAATTTTTTATGACCACCGTATCACAAATCTATACTTCAAACTTTTTTCTCAAGGAAGCTTACCTTCAGGGGCAAAAACAACCTTCTGGACATGTGTTATTACTTGTTTGCCCATTTGGTCCTTATGCTATGCAATTGTTATTGTTTTAGTCCCCGTGATATTCACTAATAATTTATTTCATCCTTGTGCTATGCAATATGAATGCCTTTTGGGCTCTGTGTTGTAGAATCATGTCGTTTACATCTTACTTAAGGCATAAAAAAGGCCACATATTGAATAACATAGGGACCATATGGGTAAAGATGTGTATCACATGGACCAAATTGGCAATCCTGTAATACTCTAGGGTCTGAAAAATAACTTTTGCTCCTTTCAGGTGGTATGATGAATTCATTGAAAATTTTATTCTCGATGTTTTTTTTTGTGTTGGATTTTAGAACTTAAGTTTGAAGCTTATGCTGCCCCCTGGATTTTAATAGAACCATTTCTCTGTTAAGACAGAAAGAAGAACATGTTTAAGCTAGCGCAAGGAGAATACATAGCTCCCGAAAAAATTGAGAATTTGTACGCCAAATGCAAATTTGTTGCCCAATGTTTTGTTTATGGTAACATCATACATCTCTCTTTCTCTCTCTCTCTCCACCACTGATCTTTACTCTACCGGCTAACACATTATGCTTCGGGTTCAAGGGTATAGCCTGAAATCTTCCTTGGTAGCCATTGTTGCAGTAGACCATGAAGTACTCAAAGCTTGGGCTTCTTCCGAAGGCATTAAGGTACCATTTTTGTTCTTCAAAACTCCGAGTTTCTGAGCAAAAAAAGTGATTCGGCGTTCAAGTGTCCATGTTTACTAATCGATTTTTGACAATTTGATTGCAGTATGACAATTTGGAGCAACTCTGTAATGATCCAAGAGCTCGGGCTGCTGTTCTTGCTGACATGGACGCAGTTGGGAAAGAAGCTAAGGTAACTCACAAAGCTTTTAGTTCAATTTTACGTCTTCAAATTTCAACTTATATCCTCCCATTAATTGGCCAACATTTTCTCAGCTTCGGGGTTTCGAATTTGCAGAAGCTGTGACTCTAGTAGTGGAACCATTTACAATGGAGAGCAGCCTTCTTATGCCGACATTCAAGGCTAGTTCTCCCATCTTCTTATTAAAAGAAACTCTGATAACTTTTTTCTCCCGAAAAATGTTATAACTGAAAATGTGGTTTGTTTTTCAGGTTAAGAGACCTCAGGCCAAGGCATATTTTGAGAGTGCCATATCAAAAATGTATGCAGAACTTGCTGCTTCTGATCCTTCTCCCAAACTCTAAAGGCAAGCTCTGAAACTTACAACGATCGGCTTTAAAACTCGTGGCCAAGTAAATCAAATCATACCATATCATCCTCGTGATTCGTTTTACTGTTTCCTCGATTTCAATCGAAACAGAAATACCCGAAAGTCTGACTAAATTTCTTCTGTTGTACCGTTCGGGCATAATAAAGTCTTCAGAAAAGGGGAAAAAGCCAGTAAAAGTGCAGATTTCGGGTTTGAAATCTGCAACTGCTAGTACATATAATATGAATCCAATATGAGAATGCTACTCTCTAATTCTTTTAGCATACCAATAATGTGAGTAGCATTTTCATTTATTTAAATAATACTCTATAAAATAAGCAGCCTATGATGTAATAGTCTCATTAACATTTATTATTTGATTCATTTTGTTCTTATTATTTAGTTTGCCATTTATGAATTGTATCTTTTTTACTGTGTTATTGATCCTGCATTGTGCAATACCTTTTTGGTCCCCATAATGTGTAATTGTCACTTGTCTATATATTATTCATTTGGTTATTGTACTATGATGTTTGTTATCTTCTCCGACTTCGTGTTATATAAATTCTATTAACGTTATTGCATATAATTTTTGTTAAAGGGAAAAAGGACATGGTTAGTAACGCAATTAATAACACAGTAACTATGTGACTAAATTATATAGTAGTATAGAATAGCTTGGGGACTCGTGAATAAGTTTGAAAAATAGAATATTATATCTGTAAGTGAAGAATACGACATCTGTTAATATTTACCATTCTTTATTTACTTCTATTATATAAATCTAATAAATTGAGGGCATATTCTCAAATAATGTATGAAGTGACACTGATTTTGTTTTTAAATTAAGCTCTAAATTTGATTTAAAGTCACTAAAAAGTTAATGTAAATTTCAAAGTTATAAATTTTGATTAGATTTATTTTGAACCGAGTCTCAATTCAACTCAAACTATGATTAAAGTTGAAAAATCAAGTTTAACTTTGGCGAAACTGAACTTAATTTGTCAACCGTCCTATTTATTATAAATTTTTGTACAAGAACTTTTTATATATCCATTTATACACATGTGAAATATTTGGCAAATACTCCAAGTCACCAAAAGTGTACAGGTTGTAGAAAGCAAAGCTGGATTATTGCTCACTTCTCATGGAAATTATACAAAAAAACCCGGCTTTTTGTACCCCACTCCAATCTAATCATTAATTATCTCAAAATGTATATTTAATTAAATGTTAATTACTTAATCAACGGTTGGATCAAGGTGGGGTACAAAAAGCCGGGCTCTTGGTATAAAATCCCCACTTCTCACTTGTTCCACCACATTTGCTTAAATTAAACAAAACTTTCCCAATATAAAATGTTTTATTGAAATAAAATGCTACACGTGTCCAAAAACAGCATAAATCCACAGAATTTTAATATTATTCTATACCACGTAAACTTCATAATTGTAATCTACATATTTCAAATCGAGAGTTTGTGCAAAATAACTTTTTTTTTTAAAATCGTTCCTTCGCAAATTATTTTTAATTAATTTAATACATTTTTTAAATTATAAATTATTGATTTTTATATCCAAAAAAGATTGGATAAAATATATATAAAAAAAAGTATCTCATGTTTTCCGTCTTTTTTTAAATGGGTTCTGTACCTTTTTTTTCTAAAAAGGTATGTACTTTTCATAGTTAGTAAAAAAAGGATTTCTATCAACTTGCTGTTAAGATTGATGACGTGGTCAAGAGTACTTTTGGAAATTCAATTTTTTTTTCTAATTAAATTTCAATTAAATGTTAACCCTAATTAAATCTTAATTAAATGCTAACTTTAATTATATTCCTAATTAATTTTCAAAATTCTTAACTAAACTAAATAATTAATTACATTCTTAATTAATTAAGCCCTAATCATCTCTCTCCCCATCTAGTTCACCGTCGACCATCGTGATTCCGGCGACAGCACCAAACCGACGGTGAAATCCCCTAAATTGACTAGATTCACCGAAAAAACCTTTTTCTCTCTCCGAGTCCTTCCCGTTTCCCTGCTCCGAGTTCTTAAATGCAAGATCTGAATCGACAAGATTCGCCGGGAAAACGAACCGCGACAAATTGAACCTAAAATCATGTTCGTTTTTCTCCGGCCAAAAACCAAAATTTCGTTCCTCCATCTCTTCCCATTCCTCCATCTCAAGCTCAAACCCCCGACATTGCCTGAAACCTCTGAAATTCCGGTGACTCAAAATCTCAACTGAAACCTCGATCTCGTTTTTTTTTTTGCGGATCTCATTTTTGGCATTCTAAACTGATTTGAATCATGATTCTGGCAGAGAGGATAGTGGGCGTTCGAGATTCGGCGTGCCTAGAGAGGAGCACGATTTCCCGGCAGATCTGATGTCACCGGCGACGGCGCCGACAATGAAGAGGACGACATAGTAGGTTTATGGATTGGGGGAGATGAGTTTTTAGGGTTCAGTATATGGGTTAGCGTATATGAGTTAGGATTAGTTTGTAAATGAGTATATGAGTTAGGGTAATAGGGTATATGGGTAATTAGGTGAAAAAAATTTGAATTTTCAAAAATACTCTTAGCCACGTCATCGATTTTAATGACAACTTAACGGAAATGCTTTTTTTACTAACTGTGAAAAATACATATTTTTAAAAAAAGCACAGATATATGGTATTTTTTTTACTTTACCCAAAAAAAAATTATACCTTCCTAAAAAAATCCGTCCAACATAGTTTCTGTTCCACGAAAAAACTCCACCTCACGAAGACGAATAATCCCACGTAGATCCTACCGCAGAGGAACAAAATCACCGCCATCAATCTAAAGCTTAGAAGGTGAGAAAGAAGAGTCAAAATGCGAAATTGCCACACTTAGCTCAAAGACTTGAGATTGGACACCAAAAAAGTGAACAGAAGATCTCTCACGGCTCTCCGCCATTGTTGCTCTCCACCTTTCCACTTAACCACCTCTCAATTGGCCAATTATATTGTATTCACTGTCACTTGTTTATCTTCGATCGAGATTTCGTCTTTTTACGTTGATTCTCTGATGCTGGAATGGTTAGGGTTTGTTTTGAGTGAGAATAACAGAGAACGGTAGGTAGAGCATAGATCAGGAGTAAATCGTGATGTTGTCGAATCATTTGCAAGACGGGATTGAGACCGCGAAGCTGATTTGGTCGCAGATTCCGAATACGGAAGATGGGGTGGAGCTCGAGGGTGCTGGGCTGCTGAGTGCCAGCGGTGTCAAAGATGTTGAGAGTATTGATTATGAAGTTATTGAGAACTATGCGTACCGTGAAGAGCAGGTTGGTGGTTTTGTTTGGTTGTTTGTTTTGGTGTTTTGGTCAGTTCTGATTGTTTTGTTTGATTTGCAGAAGCAAAGAGGGAAGCTGTATATTGGATACTACGTGGTTGTGAAGTGGCTGTTTGCTTTGCTTATTGGCATTGGTAAGGATTCTAAATTATGGGCTGAATTCTGGGTTGTTGATGGGAAAAACGTGATTTTATAGTGCTCATTGTCTACTTGTGCATATTAACTTATCTTCTATGAAATCGGCGTGGAATATGATTACAATTAGAGTGAACAATGTATATGGTTTGCCAAATCTATAGATGTAGGTTGATTTATCCATACAAGATTTTTTGTTGAATAATTAGAATTGAAGATAGTTATTTTGTGCTTCCGAGCAGTTCATGTGGTGGCTTTTGACGGTTGGGATTGTTGTCTTTGAATTATGGCTTATTGTTTAAATTCTCTGTTACCTCATACATGTCCTTATGCTAGAAAGTTCCATCACTTTTCAGTTTTGTTAAAAGATTTCTTCCTTACAAACATAGCGTGTAGTTGCGTTCACGACTATGCAATTTTAATAGTTTTCGGGTTAACCTTTCTCGGCAGTGCATAATCTTGACCATCTGATATGATTTTTATCTGCTTCTAGGTACTGGGTTAGCTGCAGTTTTCATCAATCTTTCTGTTGAGAACTTCGCCGGATGGAAATTCTCGCTGACGTTTTCACTGATACAAAAGTCATATTTTGCTGGCTTTATTTTGTATGTGCTAATTAACCTGGCTTTAGTATATTCATCTGTATATATCATCACTCAGTTTGCCCCGGCAGCAGCAGGGTCCGGTATTCCTGAAATTAAGGGCTATCTAAATGGTGAGTCAATCATCTCCATCAACTGCTTGTGTTAGAAGTTGTACTAAGTTTCTTTCATTGAGGTTTTAAGTTGTGAGTAAATGTGCAGGCCTTGATATTCCTGGTATTCTGCTTTTCAGAACCTTGGTTGGAAAGGTTTTTCTGGAACTTCTTGATGGCATATTTTCTTTGCTATATATTTTTTTATTTTTTGACTTTTAATGCCTGTTATTCGCATTGTTTTTTATAGATATTTGGAAGCATTGGTTCTGTGGGAGGTGGTTTGGCTTTAGGCAAAGAAGGCCCTCTTGTTCATACTGGTGCTTGTATTGCTTCATTGCTTGGCCAAGTAGGAATTTTCTTCTTGGAGTTAATTATATTGCAAAATTAATGCTATCTGGAAAAACATAAAGTTCGAACTTTTTTACCAATCTAAGTCATGCTTTGTCAACTAGGGTGGATCCACCAAATATCATCTCAGTTCTAGGTGGCTTCAAGTTTTCAAGAGTGATCGTGATCGCCGTGATCTTGTGAGTAACTTTTCCCATCAATGCATATCAATTTCTTTGCTTCTTCAGTTGGCACCTTGTACAGTACTGGAAATTGTGTGTAATAGTGCTGAGCAAGTAATGTAATTCACCAATTTTCAATTCTCAATTGTTGTCTTACTATATCTTCTGTTTTTCTGAAAGTTGGTGAACCTCTCTGCTGTTCACAATTTCTTTTTTTTGATGTTTTTGAAAGGTGACCTGTGGTTGTGCTGCTGGAGTTGCTGCTGCTTTTAGAGCTCCCGTCGGCGGTGTGTTATTTGCACTAGAGGAGGTCACATCATGGTAAGAAGTTATGCTATGCATTATGCATAATAACATTTTGATCTGCTACAAGAGAATCAATTTGAAATTGAGTTGATGAATTTGGCATTACATTCAGAGTGCGTTATCATGGTTTATGAACATCTTTCATGATTCATGTGGATGTTTCTGTCAGCATATTATATGGATGCTTAGTGTTTCTTTCTTATAAATCACCTTATCATAACTATTCATGTTTTCTACTTTCCTATATAAGGTGGAGGAGTCAACTTATGTGGCGTGTCTTCTTTACTTCTGCTATTGTCGCAGTGGTAGTGCGTACTGCCATGGGATGGTGTAAGAGTGGAAAATGTGGGCATTTTGGCTCAGGAGGCTTTGTAATATGGGACATTTCAGAGTTGGGATCTGGACATCTCTTTCCGTGATTCTTTGTTTTGACATTGTTTAAGCCCTAAACCTTGTTTTTTGTTATTGTTTTTGGAGCAGTGGACAAGAAGACTATTCTTTCTCCGAGCTCCTTCCAATGGCTGTCATTGGGGTGATTGGCGGTCTGCTTGGTAGGTAACTGTAAAATAACATTTATGCTGACCTGCAAGTAGTTACTTTTACTTTCCCTGATTTTTCTCCTATTTGCAGGAGCTTTATTTAACCAACTTACTCTATATGTTACTAGCTGGCGTAGAAATTATTTGCACAAGAAAGGGAACCGAGTAAAGGTAAGACTTTTTGATATACACACTCACACTCACTCTAGGTAGCACGGACACGGACACGTGTACGTGTGTCCGACACGACACGGACACGTCGACACAGAAATTTTCAAAATATATGTATTTGGACACGGCTGGGACACGGTGGGGGAAAATTTTTTTAAATATAAATTTCTTCATAATAAAATAGTACCAATGCATAAAGTCATATAATTATTCATAATAAGTCTTACAAAGCAACTAAACACAATGTTCAAAAACTAACAAGAGACCTAAATGACAAACTTGCATTGTCCA
>CAOJBJ016729677.1:0-18166 GCA_948291685.1 Euphorbia celastroides | reverse complement strand
ACAACTGCATGAGTAATTGACCATTTGGCATCTTACTCAACTAGGCATCTACATAACTGTTAAAGATGTAATTTCACAACTAAAATAGAACCTGAAAGGATGAGCAATAACATGCATGCTAGAGAATAACACATGAGAATGTCAGAAATACTGGAGACAATAACTCAATTAACCCAATGTATTAGTAAAATGAAAGATCACACCTATATATGCAGCATCGATCAATTTGTCATAATTTCTCCATTAAGTACTAGATTTTGTTTTCAAAGTAAAGTTGTAAGCTTCTACCAAGAAAAGAAGGGTCAATTTTCACAATGCTCCAACTAGTAGAAACTATGCTACGAGTTTTTAGTTACTTCTTTAGCAAAATTTTGATCTTCAATCCCATTCGAAAAGCAAAAGTAACTTTAAACACGACAAAACAGGATCTTTTAAGGTGTATCCTGTTCTTTCATGCCTACTCAATATAGAGGATAATTACATTACATGGATCATGGATGTCTTACCCGACAACTTCACATGCGAAAGATACTAACTCCTGGGGTGCTTTGCTAGAGGTGTAGATGCCGGTTATCAATTGATGCAACAGATCTTGGAGCTCCAGAAAACAATGAGTTTTGAGTCCCTAGAGGACATATGGATGTTTACATCTGAAAGATGAAATATTCTTTAGATGAAATGGAGCATTGAGAGCTTGAAATGATTGAAGATATTTTGACTTTAAGTACGCAATAACAAAGTGGCTAGAAGTTCATTTTGCTGCAACTTATGTAGAAAAGGATCAAATGACTTACATGGTATAACTGTAAGGTTGATCAACTATTCCGTATAAGGTGATGATTAAAATCCAAAAATGTAGAATCTGTAACCAAATTCGAAACATATAATATGAAAGGGTAAAAAAACTCAGTGGAATTGATCAAATCTAGAACCGACCTCAACTCTGTGATTTACATGACAATGACTCAATAATGTGCTACAAGCATCTGCACAATAACAAATAAAATTAATGATTCTCAAGTGTACTTCACTATCATCTTCTAAAAAAAAAAGAAGAGCCATTGACAACGAGTACCTGAAATTGGAGGCAATTGTTCACAATTTCACATTATTATTCAGCACAAAGTCACGTAAAGTTCATCAACATTTTCCTTTTGACATCGGTCTCAAAAGTTACCTTCCTGAGATAATGACATCCACTGCAAAATCCCAGAAGCAAAGAATCCAATTTGAAGCTGAAATTATTGAAAGTATATCAAGACATGTCGAAAGCAGGATCAAAGAAAATGATGGAGCTTAAAGGGGAGGAGTGCAAAGACTTGCAGTCAGAGCATGTAGCAGCCATTTCTCTGGATAGTCCGATGGTCAACAGAAATATTTGGAATATGAGAAATCTTTTGCCAGTCTTCAGCTAGGTTGTTGTTGCATCTTTCTGATAGTTGAGGGCAATGACATATAGTCAAATCATGTAAGGAAGTGAGATTGGTCATCCACTCTAGTATACCCACCAAATTGGGACAGCGGTAGAATCACAGACTTTGCAGAGAGGTAACATATTGAAGCCCTTTTGGTATTGAAACCAAGTTGAACATGCAATCAAAGGAAACAGAAGTGAGGGATTTAAGACTCTGCCACTGCACACCGCCATCCTTGGCATCACTAGCCACAGTTTCGAATTCGCACAAGACGAACTCAAGATGTTGAAGAGAAGTAAGGTATTGCAGCAACTCATCTTCAGGGAATATGCACATTTCTCTAACTGAAAGACGTTCCAGCTGAGATAAGAAAGATAAGGGTGACGAGGTGAATTGTGACCGTGGAGTTGTGTTCTTCAGTATTTCCTTCAGTGACTCTACCCCGCCTTGCCTTAATTCTAAACTTTTAAGCTTTGGAAATTTGGCATGTGACTGAGGTTTGAACAGCCTCCAATCTTCAGCATGGAAAGACATGGAAAGCAGGGAAACTCTTCCGTTGCTAATGACAATGGTCTCATTCCAACACCACTTCTGCATCTCACAAATCCCTTTCGATTAGGGCAGAAAATGACGAAGATCCTCCATTTTCGAAAGAGACTCCAGTATCTATACACTCCAAATTAGTTAATTCGAACATCGATAAACATTTAAGAAAAGGGAGACGATCAAATGATGGCAGCCACTATACTCTTTTGCAATCTTTGAAACAAACGGACACCAAACGAGTGATGGAAGCCAGCTTGGAGGCCTCGCTCCTCTATAAACGGAGATAGACAATGCTTGCAAACCTTGGGGTGGCTGAAGAGCTTCCAATCCCATTTCATCATTAGCAACTTCTTCTGCACTGCAATCCCCATCATCATCATCGTACTCATTCCACCGTAATTTCAATTGGGTGAGCTGTCGCTTTGCAATTAAGTTAGCTGCCTTAAATTCAGATTTGATATTCTTCACGTATCTCAGATTCTTGATTATCAGTTCACCCCTCAAATTGTTCAGTCCATGCAATTCCCCAAGCCCACCATAATTCTTGGAGACAGAGTCATACTTGGAAATCACAAGAACAGATAATTTCTCAAGTTTAGTCAATTGTCCAATTCCCTGTGGCATATGAGTCAACTTATGACAATTGCCATTATCAAGATGTACGTGGTTGACCAAATTTGTGATATTGTTTGGCAGTTCCCTAAGCTTTATACAATTAAATAATCTCAACACTTGTAAGTTCAACAGATTAGTGACGGAGTCTGGAAGTCTCTTGATGTCTTTGTTGAAAGACATATCAAGATGTCGCAGATGAATCAGTTTATCAATGGAACTTGGCAGATTACTGATTCCCATATAACATAAATTTAGAAACCTCAAACATTTCAAATTGCAAAATACTGCATCCATTTCTTCTTCTTTGATGCGAGCTTCCCCTGCCACAAATGGTAACAATGTTCTTGTCTTTTTCACCTTCAACAAGGAAGAGAAATCATGCACAGTAGAGTTTCCATCAATCTTAAAAAATACATGCCGAGTTCCACCATCAGTACACGCCATTTGAGAATGTAACTCTAACGTTATCCCCAGCAACCGAAATGGCAAGATCATGCATCAAGTCATGCATTTTGCATCTCACATTGTTGCCAAACTCATCCTTTTCAACATCTTGAAAGAATGACAGACGGAAAAGATCCATGAAATATCTGAAGCCCACATCTTCAAAACCCTCACTCAGATTTCTTGACTTAAGATACCCTTGCGCCATCCAAAGATGCACCAATTCCTGTATTTGAAACCGATAGTCTTTTGGATATAAGCTACAAATAGCAAAGCAATGTTTATAATGCGAAGGAAGATGGTTATAGCTCAACTTAAGAATTGATAAGATATCTTTCTTGTATTCATCAACTTTTGAAAGTTCAGCATTCTTGAACAATAGCCATTCCAATTCCAAATCTTTAAAATATAGCATACACCCGATAGTCTTTATGACTAAAGGGACTCCATAGCACTTGGTTACAATTTCCCTTCCTAAGACTTCATGACTTGGATTTGAAACTTGCCCCTGCTTGAATGCCATTTTTTTGAACAAAGACCAAGCATCGTTTTCAGGCAGACCGCCTGGCTCATGAATTTCAGGCAGACCGCCTAGCTCATGAACAAAGACTGGCCGACTCATTTATACAACTTTTCTGAGCCGTGTAGTAATAACAATCTTACTACCTCTAACACCTCCAACTAACAGGTCTTTTAAGCTGAACCATCTGTTCAAATCCTCATTCCACACATCATCCATTAAGTTCTTTATGGAGGAGAGTTTTCAATGGATCCATCTCAGCATTTTCAGGTCTTCGTCTAGATGCAGATTCTAGAATCTTCTTGACAATTAATTGCACATCAAATGGATCAGATACACAAACCCACAGCTTCAACTCAAAATGCTTTTGGATTATTTCATCATTATAAAAAAGTTGAGCAAGAATTGTTTTCCCAAGTCCTCCAATCCCAAAAATGGGAACAACAGCTACATTTTCTTCATAATCAGACGATAACAAAACCTCTACAATGGTCTCCTTTTCGCGTTCTCTACCAATGATGACTTCAGGTGGAGAAGAGTGAGTTTGGTCCCTAATTTTAACAGCAAAAGCCCTCTCCATAGATTCAAAACGCTCCTCTAAGTGAAACTTCCTATTTGCAGCAATTTCATCTAACTTATTTCTATGGGCGTTTATCTGATGACCCAATTTGAGACCATAAGCAAACTGATTGGAGCTTGAAAAGAAACGGCGCACCTTTTTCCCCACTTTAGAGCCACCCATAAGTTTTTGCCGCAAGGCTTCGGTTGAAATCTCGCCCACCAATTCATCAGCATCATAAATGACATCACTGAGCATTGCAACCCAGTTTTTGACTTGTGGATTCTCCATAGACTGCTCCTCCGCGTGAAGAAGCACAACTTTAATGGTGGAAACTGATATGTTGAGTTTTTCGAGCTCATCTTTGACACCCCACCCGATCCCGATCTCCTTGAGGACTAAAGATCTCAATTTTGAAATTATTCCATCTGCGATGTTGAAGAGAACTGCCTCTGCCATTGTTGAGGAGCAATGAAGGTTATAAGACAAGTAGAAATGGCTGGTTTCAATATGCTTTAGCACAAAAGAAGAGAATATTATGAAGAAAGCTTGTACCTTGACTAACAATAGGCCAATGGCATTTATTTATGAAATCAACGAACCAGATCTCCCCATGTTCTAAATCCCAACCTATCAAAAAAAGCGATGTGAATACATGTACAATTTTCTTACAGATGCGGACCTACCACTAAGAGTCATGAAAGATACCAGCAATCACATGACCTTTTCAGAAGTGCTTATGTGATGTAGAATTAGTCAGTTCCTTACTTTTAATTAACGTTTTTAATTTCTGTCTCTTAAAAACTCAATTGCTATTTGGGCATGAAAAAATTAAATTGGATTTGGATTCTCTAAAGTTGGAGATTGTAAAGTTGAGACAATCTCATCCATCCACGCACTTTTAATGGTTGAGATTCAATTATATTATGGACTCCACAGATTATAAAAACTAAATGGATAGGATTACTCTAACTTTACAACTTTGCCCATCTTCAACTTTAGAGAATCCTAATCCAAATTAAAACGCCTTACTCATTACCGTTAGTAGAAAAATGAAAAATACCCTTAAAAATATGCAAAGGAAAAAAATTGAGTGTTTTTGGAAAAGGTTCACGCTAACACATTTATATTTGACCTAAACGCCTTTGCGATAGTAGAGGGGTTTGGTCAGTACGCCTCCGGCCTCTCCACCATGGGAGGCGTTTTGGCCAAATGTCTCTCCACCTCCTTTCTTTTTAATTATTTTATTTTATTTTTATATTGTGATTAAAGGTGTTTAAATTTGAAATTGGAAGTAGAAATTGATTAGAATTCGGATGTTAATGTCTTATTTTACCAATTACAACAAGTAATTTCCGATAGTAAATAGCAACACTATTGATGTATTTTAGAATCTTGAAATTAAATTATAGAATTTCTTTCTAAATTGATCAATATCCAAGCCATCAATAACAACATACTAACTTGCAGCTTCACAAAAGTTTGATCAAACAAAGCAGTCATGAAAAGGTAAGTAGATCATCTATTCCTTACTAGATTGTGATAACTATCCATAAAAGTTCAGTCATGAGACCTAAACAGCAATGATTTTCAAATGCTCTTCGCAACCATCTTTTGAGAAAGATGAGGCAATTAATTGCGTAAAAAACCAGTGCAAGCTATTGAACCAGAATCCGGTACCATTGAACCTTTTGAGACATTTCCCCAAAACAATCTCAAGACATGTCAAAGACTCAAAAGCAAGCATCATAGAAAACAATGGAGATTAAGGAGGACATACTTTTCCAAATGTGAGTGGCAGTCAGAGCAGGTAGATTCCATTTCTCTGAATACTTCGATGGTCGATAGAAATATTTGGAATATGAGAAATCTTAAGCCAGTCTTCAGCCAGGTTGTTTTTTGCATCTTTCTGGTAGTTGAGGACAATCGATTATAGTCAAACGTTGCAAGGAAACAAGATTGCTTGCCCAATCTGGAATGGACACCAAATTGCAACAGTTGTGGATAAGCAGACTTTGCAGAGTGGCAACATATTGAAGGCCCTTTGGTAAGGAAACCAAGTTTTCAATGAGAGCAAATTCAACAGAAGTGAGGGTTTTAAGACTTCGCCACTGCACGCCGCCATCCTTATCATCAATAGCCACAGTTTTGAAGGAGCAATTATAAAACTCAAGACGTTTAAGAGAAGTGAGGTATCGCAGCAACTCATCCTCTGGAAAGTCCTCCATGTCCATGATTGAAAGTTGTTCAAAGTGAGCAAGGGCAGAGAAGGGTGAGGAGGTGGGTTGTGACATTGAAGTTGCCTTCTTCAATATTTCATTCATGGATACGACGCCATTTTTCTTTAGTCTAAGAATTTTAAGCTCTGGAAAGAGTGGCATGTGATTGAGATTCGAACAACCTCCAATATGCAAGTTAGAAAGACATGAGAAGCAGGGAAGCTCTTCTATGGATTCTGATGGTCGTTTTGTTCCAGCACCACTGTTGCATCTCACAAATCCCTTTAGCTTAGGGCAGTCTACAAGAACAAGATTTGTCAGGGATGGAAAAAATGACAAAGATCTTTCATTCTCAAAAGTGACTGCAATATCTACACACTCCAAATTAGTTAACGTGATTATCCATAAGCGTTTGAGATAAGGGAGATTATCAAATGATGGCAGCCACCGTATGCTTTTGCATTTTCCAAAAGAAACAGGCACCAAATGAGTGAGTGATGGAACCCAACTTGGAGGCCTCACTCCTCTGTAATGAGAGATTGTCAATCCTTTTAAACTTTGGTGAGGCTGAAGAGCTTCCAATCCCATTTCATCATTACTAACATCTTCTGCACTGCAATCATCGTTATCATCTTTGTATTCAGTCCAGTGTAATTTCAATAGCGTAAGCTGTTGCTTTGCACTTAAGATTTGACATTCTTCACGTATTTCAGATTTGACATTCAGATTTGACATTCTTCACGTATTTCAGATTCTTGATTTCCAATCGACCCCTCAAATTGTTCAATCCATGCAATTCAGCAAGCCCACCACTAGTCTTGGAGATAGAGTTATCCTTGGCAATTACAAAAGTAGATAATTTCTCAAGTCGAGTCAGCTATCCTAGTCCCTGTGGCATATGAGTCAACTCATTACAACAGTCATTATCAAGATGTCCAAGGTTGACCAACTTTGTGATACTGCTCGGAATTTCCGTAAGATGCCCACAACCGCATAATCTTATAACTTCTAAGTTCAATAGATTGGAGATTGAATCCAGAAGTTTCTTGATATCACAATTTTCAGAAAATATCCAGATATCTTATATGAATCAATTCATCGACGGAACTCAGCAAATAACTAATTCCCATATAAGACAAATCCAGAACTCTCAAGCATCTCAAATTACAAATGACTGCGTGAATTTCTTCTTCTTTGATGTGAACTTGCCCTTCAATAAACGGTAAAACCGTTAGCATCTTGCTTACCTTTAATAAGGAAGAAAAATCATGCATATTAGTGTCTTCACCAATCTAAAATGATAAATGCCGAGTTTTACCACCGATACATGTCATTTTAGAATGCAACCCTGAAAAATTATCTCCAGCAACCAAAATGGCAAGATCATGCATCAAATCATGCATTTTGTAGCGTGTAATATTGCCTACAATATCCTTGTGAACATCTTGACAGAATGACATCTGAAAAAGATCCATTAAATATCTGAAGCCTACATCTTCATAACATTCATCTGGATCGGTTGACTTAAGATACCCTTCTACCCTCCAAAGAAGCATCAATTCTTGTACTTGAAATTCATAACCTTTTGGAAATAAGCTACAAAGGGCAACACAGTGTTTGTAATGTGAAGGAAGATTATTGTAACTCAGCTTTAGAATTGATAAAATGCCATTCTTGTATTCACCCACTTGTGAGAGTTCAGCTTTTTTAAATGATAGCCATTCCGACTCCAAATCTTTAAAATGCAGCATACCCCCAATAGTTTTTATGGCTAATGGTACTCCACAACACTTGGCTACAATTTCTCTTCCCATAGCTTCATGGCTTGGATTTGGAATTTGTCCTCTCTTGAATGTCATTTGTTTGAACAGAGACCAAGCCTCAGGTTTAGGCAAACCACCCAGCTCATGGACATAGACTGACCAACTCATCTCTGCAACTTTTCTGAGACGGATAGTAATAACAATCTTACTACCTCTAGCACCGCCTGCTAACAAGTCTTTTAAGTTGAACCATTTGTTCAACTCCTCATTCCACACATCATCCAACACAAGAAGATATTTTCTGCCGTTAATTTCTTCATGTAGGAGAGTTTTTAAAGGATCCATCTCAGCATTTTCAGGTCTCCGTCCAGATGCAGATTCTAGAATCTTTTTAACGATCAATTGCACATCGAATTGATCAGATACACACACCCACATCTTCAACTCAAAGTGTTCTTTAATCTTTTCATCATTATAAACAAGTTGAGCAAGAGTTGTTTTCCCAAGCCCTCCAATTCCAACAATGGGGACAACAACTACGCTTTCTTCATAATCAGACGACAACAAAACCTCTACAATGGCCTCCTTTTCGTGTTCTCTACCAATGACGACTTCAGGTGGAGAGGAGTGAGTTTGGTCCCTACCCTTTGCAGTAAAAACCCTCCCAACAGACTCAGAACGCTCCTCTAAGTGAAACTTCCTATTGGCAGCAATTGCATCTAATCTCTCTCTAAGGGCCTTAATCTTATGACCAAATTTGAGACCATAAGCAAAATTGTTGGAGATTGAAAAGAAAAGGTGCACCTTTTTCCCCATTTTAGAACCACCCATAAGTTTCTGGCGCATGGCTTCGGTTGAAACCTCATCCACCAAGTCATCAGCATCATAAATGGCACAACTGAGCATTGCAACCCAATTTTTGACTTGAGGATTCTCCATTGACTGCTCCTCTGCGTGAAGAAGCACAACTTTGATTGTGGAAACAGATTTGTTGAGTTTGTCCAGCTCACCTTTAACACCCCACCAGATCCCGATCTCCTTGAGGACTAAAGATCCCAAAGTTGAAATGATTCCGTCAGCAATATTGAAGCGAACTGTTTCTGCCATTATTGAGGAATGATCAGTGTAATCAGACGAGAAGAACTGGGTTGATTTCAACGTTTTAGCACAAACTGAGAGGATATAATAAAGAAAGTTGGGATCTTATACCTAATTCAAAGTTGCTGTGAAGATCCCAAAAGAGTTGACTTGCAACAGGCCAATGGTAATCGTTGAATAAATCATTCATCGTCCAATTTTTAAAATATCCTTAAACTAAAATATAACCCAGACAAAGCATCTCATTGATAGCTGTTCCTGACAAAGCAGATATACAATGTATAAAGAAATACTTATGAACCACAATTTTTGTTCAGCTTTCAAACTACGCATATCAGTACAGTAACCCTTTGAGACCAAAAAGTTAATCAAAATATCAAAATCAGAAACAGATTTGTTGAAAATGTTTCTGCGATGAACATGTTACAACAGAACTGGGAAATGGGTGAGAAATCAGCAGCTGGTTCTTCTCGTTTTCTGCGAGTTGTTTCTGTTGCCTGGTTTTTCTCGCCTCAACTTTTTTTCCTGAACTGCATTATATATATATATATATATAAGTCTTCAACAATGTAATTTGTAAGGACCTAGGGGGACAATAACCCATTTCAGCTCTTGCTTGTTCAATTTCAAGCCTAGTCAAACCATTGAAGTGGATGACCTTCACATAAATACCAGGATCATGATTATGTTAACAAAAACAATTAGAGTCCCAAATTTGCTATTCAGCAATTTCCATACTTTACATTTATAGGATGATTGATATATTCTAAAGATGAAGTGGAGCATTTATAGTTTTGGAGTGGTTTGTTGGCAGTGGGATGAATTAACTTGCAGAATAGGAAATACAACAGCAAAATACCGTACTTCTAATCAAATGTGATATCTGACAAATGTTTGACAAGCCTTCAAAAGAAAAATATCCCAAGTTTAGTGGCTGTTTTCTTATTGTTCGAAATTGTAACGCTTAATGGCCCTCATCAGACATCAGTCTATACATTTTCCAACAAAAGAAATACAAAAACTAAAAATACCAAGTACAAAAATATGAGAATTGTTTCCTAGTAGGACTGTAGTTGAAGGTCGAGTGGATGTCAACAAGATGCAATTTGATCTTACTTTCATTAAATAATCCTCTTGGCACTTCCATATGAAATTATGAATACAACTGAATTCACTAACAGTGAAATGCAACCAATGGTAATTGAACAAGTATCCAACTTACGGAACCTTTGAAGGCATTGCCTCTCAAATGATCTAATACATGTCTAAAGCAAGCAACCAAGCATCAAAGATTGAAGAGGACATAATCTTTCAAAGCGAGAAAAGAATGTGCAGTCTGAAGCAAGTAACAACCACTATTTTGATTAAGTCCAGCCGCCAAGTCTTACACAATATTTGGAATGTGAGAAATCACAAGGAAATCCTCAGCTATGTTGTTCTTGCATCTTCAAATGCCCATGAAGGTAAGCTATTGTAATGAAATAAGGTTGCTCATTCATTCTAGTACAAATATTACAACTTAGTGCTGTCCTGAAATCACTGGGCTCGCTCAGACAAACTAGTGATGCATGGGAAGGAAATACAAATGTTGTCAATGAAAATTGCCAAAATTCAGAAACAGAAATTTCCTGCCAAGCAAATCAAAATTCAGTGACACAGGAACAGAAGAAAGTCAAATGATAAATAGTTTCACAGCACAATCACAGCAGGGAGATGGATCACATACTACTCAAGTTTTGACATCAAGGTAATTGTCTTTTAATGGAAATGAAAGTTTATATCGAAGTCTAGAGCAATGTAATTTTTCAGGAACTATAGAGACTATAACCCTGTTCAACTCTTGCTCTTCCCACCTTGCCAAACTACTCTAATTTGCTTTTATATTCTTTTTGAGAAGTGGATGACCTACATATAAAAGCCAGGATCAGGATCATGTTAACAAGTCATTCAACTCATAATCAGGCTAAAAATAATTTTTATTGATATATTACCTGACTGCTATAGTCCAAGAGTGTTCACTAGGAAGTAAAATCTCCGAGCAGTGCATTGTTAGAGATGAAGGGGATTGGTCATCAATGTACACCATGGAACTTCATTGAACAAATGAGTTTGGAGTTTGATCTACAGCAATTTCCTTATTTCGAGAAACTTTTATTGGAGTTGGGATGGATTAAAAGGCAGAATAGGAATGAACAAATATGGAGATATGTTTTTAAGCCTCACAGATATGTAACTTACAAGAAGAGTAAGTAAGAGTAATCGACAACTTTTGAGATGACTGTTATTTGGCATCTCAGCGTTAAGTCGGTCAACTTGTTCTTGGTTTTCTTAAGCTTATCCATAGTCATTCTACCCTTTAATCAACTCTAACATGGCTGAAGATCTTAGTACACAATAAGAGGGACACAAATATAGTAGCAAGCCAAAAGGCAAGTCTGCAGATTAAGTTCAAAATGCAATGGCTGATGATAATACAGACAATTACAACACTTGAATGTGTGTGTTTATGAGCAAATGTGCAACACACATCTTATTTCTAATCAAATGTCATACTTGACAAACTTTTGCCGAGGCTTTGATAGCAAAATTTCCTAAGTTTAGATTCTGTTTTCTTATTATTTGAAAGTTCAATGCTAATGGCCCTAGTCAAAGTGTCAAACATTAGTCCACGCAATTTCCAACAAAAAAGAACAAAAACTAAAAATCTCAAGCTCCACAATATGAGAATTTCCCCCACTAAGAGAGTACTTGAAGGGATTTCCATTACTTTTATTGCACATTATCATCTTTGGCACCAACATATGGAATTATGAATACAACTAAATTTACTAACATTAAATTGCACAATGGCAACTGAACAAGTATTCGAATTATGGAAACTTGCAAGGCATTTCCCCAAATCGATCTCAAACATGTCAAAGCATGCAACCGAACATCAAATGAAAGGATGGAGAGATTAAGTATTTCAGATTCAGAAAAGAATTTGAAGTCTAGAGCATGTAACAGCCACTTTTTTTTATTACTTCCAGCCGATAACACAGCTAAGGACGATCATCAGTAGTAAATCCGTAATGTAGATGTTCCACCAATATCAGATATCGAGATGCCTGAAATTGACAAACTTTATGATAATTTCTAGCAGTTCCTTAGGCTAACCCACCACTTCATCTTAACACTCGCAAGTTCAACAGATAAGTGAATCCAGAAATTCATAAATGGACCAAATCAGATCAAGATGGATCTAGCACTCTCAAACTTCTTAAATTACAAGCTATGACAAGCTAATCAATAGTTCTACTCTGAAGTGAGAAAATTTAACTCAATATAAGAATCAACAATATATCATTTCATTGGTCATCCACTCGAAGGATACACTATTTTTACAGAATCCGTATCTGTAAAATACAACATAACCATAAAACAATTGCAATTATACGCACCCTAATACTTGCCCTGTCTGAATATTTATGCATAGACTAAATCATTTCAGCAAATTTTACTTCCTCTCGCACCATGTACCTGCTAACAAGTCCTATGTAAAACCAATTTCTTCAAACATTCATTCCACACATCATCCAAGACATGTAGATTCTAAACACTATGCCTTTACAAACAAATCGAGCAAGTGTAGTTTTCCCGATACCTCCAATTCCAGCAAAGTAAAAGCAATCTCCATAATCAATTGAGACTGAAATCTCTACGATCGCCTTCTGCTCATGTTATCTACCAACAACAACTTCAGCAATAAACACCATCGCCATAGATCCACAAAACTTATCTAACTGAAACTTTCCATTTGCAGCAATTTCATCTAATCCATCATTAAGAGCTTAACCAGATGACCTAATTTCAAGGCCAGCAGCAAATTTGAAGGAGCTTGAAAGGAAAAGACGTACCTCTTTGGCCTTTTTAAGCCACTCGTAAGCTCTAGCTGCCAGTTTTTACCTTCAGTTGAAACCTCATTCACTCGAATGATCAATATTTGTTATATTCAATTCAACGGACCGTTAGGGGTGTGCATAAATCGGTTCAAACCGAATTACCGAACTGAATTGAACTGAAATATGTAATTCGGTTTAATTTTCATATTAGTTCGGTTCGGTTAGGTAAAATTTTTAATTGAAATTCGGTTTTTGATTCGGTTCGGTTTTGAAAAAAATATCAGTTCGGTTTGGTTAAAGATATATTGACATATTCAAATGGACGGAACCGAAATACTGAACCGAACATAGCAATAATTCGGTTTTCATACTTATTCGGTTCAGTTTAGTTATTAAAATTCAGTTTTTGGTTCAGTTCGATTCGGCTTTTATATAAATTTCGGTTCAATTCGGTACAAAAAATAACTGAAATTTGGTATTTTGGTTGAACCAATTTGATTCGGTTCGTTCCAACCGAATACACAGCCCTAGACTATATCCCTCCAGGTCATTCTTAATCCTCCAAATTTAGTAAATTTTATATATAGAGGAGACTTTTTTTGCACCCTACTTTCATCTAATCGTTGATAATTATTACTTAATTAATTATTTATTTTATTATTGTTAATGATTGGATAAGAGTAGGGTTGAAAATAGGACTTATCAGATCGAGGATTGCATTCCTCATCCCCATCCCCATTAAACTTTCGGGGACAAAATTTTTCCCATCCCCATCCACATTAAGGATTCAGGGAATATTTTTTTCCCAATAAGCAATCGGGGTTCCCCATTCTTCATCGGGGATTCCCCAAATCCCCAATAAGAAAATTAAAACTTGTTCAAAAGGCTTGACAACATCAATTTAGTATCAAAAGTTTAAACATCAAACACAAATAAATTCTAATCCTTACAATACAAATAATATATTCAACAAATATTAAAGATAAAGAAATGTCAACCAATTAAACTTCAAATCCAAAACAAAAGGTCATTTCCATAATTTGTCATCCCTCCATCTAAGCACATAAACTCCAAAAATTTACCAAACGAATACAAAAAATAAGAGAAAGAATTACCCCATTGTTAGTTCCATGTCTAAGCTAACATTTACCAAACGAATTAATACATTCTTGGCTATCTAATAAACTTGGTGGATTGATTCACTAATATATAAATTACAAATAATACGTGTAATCGGGGATTTTTTCAGGTATCCCCAACGGAGAATTTTCGGGTCGGGGTCTTGGATTTTTCAGGGCAGGGAATGGTATCTTCATCCCCATCCCCATTAAGGATTCGGGGGAAAAAAATTCTCCATCCCTGTTCATTACGAATTAGGTTCGAGGATTTCGCGTCCTTATCGAGGCAGGTCCCCATCGGGTTCGGAGATTCCCGGCCCCACTTTCAACCCTAGATGAGAGAAGGGTGCAGAAAATTGAGTTCTAACTGAGTTTTAATTGGGTTCTCCAATTTCTGATGAGGAGATTAAGTCAGCTCTTTTTCAGATGCACCCTTGGAAAGCTCATGGTCTTGATGGGTTTCAGATTGGGTTCTATCAGGTGTATTAGGGGCTTATCGGGGGTAGAGTGTGCTCCTTTGGTCGAAGTGTGTTTAATGGCGGCCCTATTGATGTTGAAGTCAACAGGACATTGATTGTTATGATTCCTAAGAGAGAGAACCCACGGTCTTTCTCTGATTACAGGCCTGTCACCCTTTGTATAGTGGCATATTAATCCCAACAAAGGTGATTGATAAGAGGCTTAAGCTGATTATGCCTCTTATTATTGGGAGTTGCCAATCGAGCTTTGTGCAGGGAAGGCATATTACGGATAATATCATTATTGCTCAGGAAGTTCTGTATTCGATGTGGGTCAAGAAAGGAGGCTTGGGGTGGATGGCTTTGAAAATTGATATAGAGAAAGCCTATGACCGCATCAAATGGGACTTCCTTTAAGATACCCTTGTTGATATCGGCATCCCGAGGGTGCTTATTGATGTGATTATGAAGCGTGTATCTGGGAGCTCAATGCAAGTTCTTTGGGATGGGGGGTTGACTCCGGCTTTTTATCCATCCAGGGGGGTAAGGCAGGGTGACTCAATGTCGCCTTATCTGTTTATGATGTGTATGGAGAGATTAGCGCATGGCATCTTGCGATGGCGGGTATCTGGTGACTGGCGTCCTACCGTTCTGGGAAGGGGGTGCCCGGCTCTTTCTCATCTCTTTTTTACTGAAGACTTACTTCTTTTTGCTGAGGCTAATTGTGCTCAAGTGCAGGTCATTCAAGAGGTGCTTCATTATTTCTGTGATTTTTCAGGTGCCAAGGTGAGCGGGTCTAAGTCCACAATGGTTTTCTCGAAGAATTTGGATAATGAGAGGAAGGCTGACATAACCCGCTTATTAGGATTTAGTGCGGCTAGTTCTTTGGGTAGGTATCTGGGTTTCAATATGCAAGTGGGAGGTAGGGAAAGTCTCAGATTCTCGGAGCTTATTTCCCGGATCAACCAGAGACTTAACTATTTGGCAGCTCGGTCTATGTCCCTAGCTGGTAAGGTTACTTTGGCGAAATCTGTTATTTGCTCTATTCCTTATTATATTATGTAGATTGCCAGGTTACCTGAATCGGTGTATGTGTTGCTATTGAGGGGTTGGTGAGAAAATTTTTGTGGGGTGGCACGGAGAAGAGAGGGGTTCACTTGGTGAAGTGGGATGAGGTGTGTAGACCATTGTATGAGGGGGGCTTGGAGTTCGTAAACCTCGAATAATGAATGTTGCTTTCCTTATGAAACTTGGGTGTAGCTTGGTCTCTTAACCAAATAATCTATGGGTTCAAGTTTTATTAGGAAAGTACAAGTGTAGTTGTTTTCTAGATGCTAGTATTAGTCAAGGTAGAGCTGTTTCTAAGCTCTGGAGAGCCCTAGTTTAGGTGAAGGAGGACGTTATCCTAGGTCTGAAGTGGAGTGTTGTTGGAGGGAGAGATGCTCGTTTTTGGTCGGATGCTTGGGCTGGTGATTTAGTTCCCCTGCGCCTGTTGGCTTCGGATCCTATCCTTGATGATGAGTTGGAGCTGAAAGTTAGAGATTTCGTGTTGCCGGATGGTAGGTGGAATTGGAGTCGATTTATGGATAAGTTGCCCCATTCGTGCCTCATTTTGATCGCGGCTGTTCATGTTGCGGATGTTGGACTAGAAAGGGATTTTTGTTACTGGGCGGGAAGTTCATCGAAGAATTTTACTGTCAAGTCGGCTTATGATCGGTATGCTTTTGTTTCCAACCGAGATGAGGAGACGGATCGGGGTTTGTGGAGTAGCTTGTGGCAGTGGAAGGGCCCGGAGCGGGTGAAGTTTTTTCTTTGGCTCTGCTTCAAGCATAGGTTACTTACCAACACTGAGAGGGCAAGAAGAAATTTAGCGATTCGGCTGCTTGCCCGAGGTGCGAGTTGGCTCTAGAGGATGTGCTTCATGTTTTGGGGGATTATCCGAGTAGTTTGCAGGTGTGGGCGAGTCTCGTGGGCCAAGGAAATAGTACAGGTTTCTTCTTTGGTTTGATGGATAGCTGGCTTATGAACAATTTGCGTCATAAGGAGAGATTTGGATTCTCGAATCAGGGTTGTTTATTTGGCACTATTTGCTGGATAATTGGAAACATCGCAATGAGTTGGGTTTTGAAGGAAGAGCTTAGTCTAGTGCTAAGATCCTAGCGACGACTAAGGGGTACCTCACAGCTTTCGTGAGGAGTATGGAGGAGGAAGAGGGCCGTGAGTAAGAGAGAGGTAGGGACCAGTTGTTGATTAGTTGGAATCCGCCGGGGGAGGATTGGGTCAAGGTTAATTTTGACGGTTCGATGATGCCCAATAACCACAAGGCGGCCTCGGGTGGAATCATTAGAGATTCTTGTGGTAGATGGTTGGGGGCTTTTAGTCGGAGTATTGGCTTTTGTTCGGTGGCGAAAGCTGAGATTTCTTGTGTGTTTGATGGGCTCTCTCTGGCTTCGAATTCTGGTTTTCGAAAAGTTATCTTCGAAGTGGATAGTGTTTTTGCTCTCGATGCAGTCACTAAACATCATATCCCACATAATGATATGTTCTCCTTGATTACTCATATAAAAGAGTTGCTCCACAGAGATTGGGAAGTGAAGTTTCAACATACTTATCGTGAGGGAAACCGGTGTGCTGACTGCATGGCATCTCTTGACCTTTCTATGGATTTGGGAAGTGTAGTGTTCTCTGCTCCTCCGCCTGGAGTTACCCCGCTGATGACCCAGGATATTTCTAGGGTGTCTTACCCTAGGTTTGGGGTTGTGTAGTTTCTTTTCATCTTGTTCTTGCCTATCAAAAAAAAGTGAAATGGTAATCGAGGGACTGTAGAATTTGTGGACGTACACGCAGCACCCAATTAGAATGTGATGACTACAAGTATTAATGTGGACTAATTTTCTAGGGGGTTTGTTTTACATTAATGAAAACTATTTTATAAGATTTAAGAGCATCTCCAATCCTTGAACATCAAATTGTACTTTACATTACAATTTGGTGTTGCTAAAGTGTCGAATTCTCCAACCCTTCACACCAAATTTTACACCAAACTACACTATAATATAAAATAAACACTAAAAAATATTAGAAAAAATTAAAATAAATTACCAAAAAATAAGTTAATTAGTTAAAACAAAATATTAAATTATAAATTAATTATTAATTTAATTAAAACAAAAAAATAAAAAAATAATAATAAAAAAGATTTGGTGTTGTTACAGTGCAACACCAAACCTGATGCAACGCTGTAGCAACACCAAAATTTGGTGTTGAGATGGTGTGGAATTTGGTGTTCCATTGGAACAAAATTCCAACACCAACTCAAAATTTGGTGCTCCATTGGAGAAGCTCTTTGATGAATAGTTTTGTAAAGTATTTTGTATGCACTTTTGCGAGTAGTTTGTGGTTTTAAAGTTCAATTTTTTTACAAGTCTACAAAGTGCAACTTTGTTGGCAGTACATGTTTAACATGTATAATGATAATTAACGAAATGAGTAGTCCTAACATTGTCTAAACTTCAATGTACATCAACAAA
>CAOJBJ016728534.1:0-10535 GCA_948291685.1 Euphorbia celastroides | reverse complement strand
GCGTTTATGACAAAGAGTGAAGTTGATCATCTAGAAGATGGATACAGATGGAGGAAATATGGACAGAAAGCTGTTAAGAATAGTCCTTATCCTAGGTACTTATACCTTCTTATACCTTTTTAAATTTCTTGCACCTAAAGTATATATCTTTTCATAATGTGAACTATACCTTCAGCTAGGTTACTAGTTGGATTTGTCACACATGGTTATAGCGAGATCACCCTTTAAGTGAAAGATGGCTTCGGTTTTCGCTGAATTCAGGTTAATTATGTGCCCTAAAATTTAAAAATAAAGTTGAAAATGGCTTCATTTACTACAACTTTGTATTGAGTTTGATTTAGTAAGATCTTGTACCCATGAATTAAGTAACATTAAAAAGTTAATGAGAATATAAATTCAAATTGACAAAATAACAGGTTTTTGAAAGGAAACAGAAAATCTTAGTGTATAAGAATGTAAGTGCTAGCAAATTCTACTATTGGAATGTACAATTATGTAGAAAAGTTTAGTTCCAACAATAACTTTGATCTAGTTAATCACAAATAGCTAACACCAAATGTGAACTCTATAAAATGACAATAAATATTTTCCCAATTTTGACCGTATTTTTTCCCCAAAAGTCAAGAACACAACAAACTACACAAACTAAAAACAATAATTGTAACTTAGTTCACTTTACAACATGTTCAATTTCGTCCTCTTCTTGTCAACTGCACCAATATAGCTTCAAAACAAAAGAAAATTATACCTAAATCCACAAATTTATACTGTTTTTGCAGGAGCTATTACAGGTGCACAACACAGAAATGCACGGTGAAGAAGCGAGTAGAGAGATCGTTTCAAGATCCATCGATAGTAATAACGACATATGAAGGCAAACACAACCACCCGATTCCTTCGACTCTAAGAGGAAATGCTGCTGCTATGTTATCTCATTCAATGTTTAACCCGTCTCCAATGGCTGCTAGGCCTAATTTTGGCCAAGATTTTCTGCTTCAAATGCCTCATTTGGGCAGCCAAATTGCTGGGAATTCTCTCTATAATCAGCAGAATTTTAGTAGCCAAAATCAACATCTTCAAGTTCCAGATTACGGGCTTCTACAAGATGTTGTGCCTTCCATGTTTTTTAAACAGGAGCCATGAAGATATTTAAATTGAGCTGCACAGGTTCAACCCTGCATTAGTGCAAATGCTTCATGCATCGGACTATCTGCCTTTAATTAATTCTCATTTATGTATATAAATATAGCGAGAGAAAGGGAGTTAATTAGCTACTTAATCATAGTAGTATATGTATTTTTTTCACTTTTTTAGTTTTTTTTAGCTAGGTCTTGAAAACATACCTCTTCTTGATCTTCATTTTAGAATGCAAGAAGATGAGTTTGAGTGTTTCTTTTGAAGACCTAATTTGTACGTCCTTTATATATGAAAAATCCATTGGATGTTTTCATTTACTATAATATGATAATGTGATCCTTCAGGATTTTTTTCTTCTTTTGGGATTGCTTTTGCATAGAAAAGTTTCTCCTTTTTGGTTAATATTGACTTTATATTTTTCTTGAATGAAAGACGATTATGATTAGACAATTATTTTACGTTCACTAGATATATTTCAAGTAATTCAAAAGGAATAGTTGAGATATTAGAGTTTGTAATTCAGCACTTCTGTTCTATACTGAATAAAACAGAAAATACTTTTTAATTGATTAATCAATTATTGTCCAGTTGTTATTAGTGTGAAACAAATAAACCTTTTACAAGTGGGAATCATATGTATAATAAACCTTTCCTTTGTAAAATGCAGAAAAATTTGACTGCCTCTAGAGACGGACAGTTGAATAATGTTTCAGCGGAATAAAACAAAGGATAGAAATTTTCTCATTCAACATAAAATATTCAAAAGAATATAATTCAATTCAACTACTACTACCCTTTCATGGGTCACGTTTTGACTCCGATTGAGATTTTATTCTCATAAAACCAAATCAAAATTAAGAAATAAAACAAATCCATAAAAAAGCTAACATAAACTATTGAGTGTTAAGATAGTACGGACAAAATTAGGGGTTAATAGTTTTTCAAAAAAAAAGGGGTTAATAGTATTTCTATTCGGTGGAGGTATTCGGGCTCTGTTCTTTTATTTTAAATGGCTAGCGGTGGTACTGAACTGAACAAAATGAAATTGAATAGAACTGAAACTTAATTTTGATAAATACTGAAATAAACTGAAACTTACTGAATAAGTATTGAAAAGGAACTCCAATGCAGAGGTGAAAGGTCATGGATTTGAAACCCAACCTCTTCAAGGTTTATATAATTATTAAAAAAAAGTATTGAAATTGTTGGTCCCTTTAGTCTAAATAACACGTGTCAGAGGGGGGGTGAATGACTTTTGGTTTAAAAAAATTTGAATTAATTAAGTCCTTTTAGATTTCTTTGAAAACGTCCCTCTGATCAGCGAAGACTGGTTGCCGCTGATGATGATACACGCGCTGAGAGGTTATCTCAGCGAGCTTAACAATGTACGCGCTGATACTTTTTCTCACCGGGCTTATCAGTCAGTTTATATGCGTATGGATGTATGAGTATACTGGTATATCAACGTTGCTAAATGTAACCAGAGTTAGATGAAAAACAAAGTAAGTAAATATCACCAGCGAGATTTTATCCTGGTTCAGCAGCTTATGCTTACTCCAGTCCCCAGATACCTTCTCTGAGTTTTAATCCACTAGTGTCTCCTTATCGGCGGAGAAGCCTTCTTACAGAATTTTCCAGAGAATGAGTACCCTTCTCTTTCTTCTATTCTCTAACTCAACTGTTGGATACCCTCTCCAACAGTTTACTCAGTTTTATAAATGAATTTTGATTCTTCTCCTCACAAAATGTGAAAAGAGATTACAACTGATTAAATTTCTAACTGTTGCTAGTTTTTCTCTCAAATAAGAATGCTTTAGAGACTTGGAAGAAATTTGCATTTGAACGAGATTTGAGCAGAGTTTCGACTTCGCAGAAATTTCTTGATTCTTTCTTCGTCTTTGATTCTCCTTTTATAGCCAGAAGAAATATTACCGTTGTTTTTAGACCGTTTAGAAATTTTCTAATTAAAAGTTAGAGAATTATGCCCGTTACTCGCAACGATAATTTTTTTTAAGGCTTCTCTTTCTTGGAGACCACAATTTCTACAAATTCTGAATTCTTGAGGCTTTGACCTTGAGTTGTTGAATTTTGATTGGTGTAGCAGTTTTCAAGGTTTCTTTTTACCGGAATTAGGTACTGCGCGTTTTCTGGGTGTCAAGTGCGTTATTCCGTGTTTGCTTCGCGCCTCCTATCTTTTTCAGAGTGCATTAAATGCGCTTGTCTTCTCCTCAGACCGCATTAAATGCGTTGTCCTTCTTGTCACACTTAGAAAGCTGGACATAAGACAAACTAACTTCTTACGTCAACGCTTATGTCACTGTCAACGGCATTTCCTCTCAGTGAGCTTCTCCCAAATGCTTTACTGCATGACTTTCTTCGCTGAGAATGTCTTCCAGCCAGAGCAAAACCCTTCAGCGAGGCTTTAGACATCACCGAGACTGGTCCAACAGAAATGGAACTAAAATTTATTGAATAACTGCTTAACTGAAACTTATTAAATAAATATTGAACTGAAATAAATTGAATTTAGAATAAATGGAAAAGAATATAGCCATAATTATCAGGTTTTTGACTAACGGTATATGAATTGTTGGCAAAATGGTCATATAATTTATGAAATTGTAGATTAATTAAGTTATCCTGTTTTTTTATTTAAATTAATATTAATGGTGTTAAAGAAGTTTCCTTAGGAATAAAGCAAGAACAAAATTCACAAGCAAGGTTTTGTTAATCGGGTTAAAAGCACTTATCTGATGAAATAAGTCTTTCATGAAGTAAGGATTCTATATTGTTAATTTATCTTGTTTTTGTTTAGATGCAATTTAGTATTAATTATATGTAATATGATTGATTGGATACAGACCATATTGATAAGATATTTTTAGGATAGTGTGCTCTTTCAAATAAAATCACAAGTCAAATATGAGGCCAAACTTAAGCAAATTACATAAGCAATGATCCAATTCATATTATATTAACAAAGATAAAATTTTTGTAGTTGTATATATTAGTCTAATTAGTACCATAGTCAAATGTGAAATGATTTTGGTTCTGGTTAAGAATTAAAATAATATTTTTGATAATATGACAACATGAGGCTGACATTTGTTAAGAGTTATATGACTTATGACTTGTCACATGGTATATAGTGGTGTTAGTTGAATATAAAGTTTCACGTTGGCTAGATAAGAAAATTATAGGTGAACACATATCTCTATAATTTGGTACGCGAATTTAGAAAAAAATATCGTGTATCATTGCATTGTGGAGATATATAGGGTTTTTATAAGTGGCTACAATACGAGCTGATTGGTAAGGTCCATTATTGACCAATCATCTTAGTATTAATTCGAATATATATTGTTCACACGAGCATTACAAGTCAACATATGCGATATGGAATCACTCAGTTTACTCTTTCATGTGTGTCAATGTTTGATCAACAAATGAAACTTATAGCAACACAAACTCTCGACTTGTAAAAATGGCATCGCCAAGATCTCGGATTTGAGGGGGAACAAATTTTTCATTTTAGCGGGGCAAACTCTAGCTTAGTCTTAAAAAGGATGTTTTTTAAAACTTATTACGAGTGTTTTGGTATCGTCTAAATATATCCACTTCTATTATATATGACTCTTTAATCTAAAAGCTCTAACACCATGTCATGATGTGGTCCTATTAAACTAGTATTGCTATTTGAACACCTAAATATTTAATCTACAATACTCTTTGAAGTATATTCTTGAGAGAAGTCTTATAACATAACATTAACCAATTTGTGGGCTGAGATCTTTTTTTTTTTTTGGCACATCACAGAAATACCCAACTTCTACACTCTAAATTTAGAAAATAAGACTTTTGTACAAAATATTCATAGTTTTACGGGATTTCCATCTACCTATCATTTCTCTGCCCTCGTCGGACTCCGTCGTCGCCGCCGGCGACGTCTCCACCTTTGCCCTCCATCGCCACCGCCATCCTGCCGCCTCCGAAGCTCCGCCGCTCAGAACCAGAGCCCCGCCGTCCTCTGTCGCCCAGATCCGGAGCCCGTTACATCTCTGCCACCCATATTCGGAGCCCCGCTGCCCTCTGCCGCCCAAAACCGAAGCCCCGCCGCCCTTCACCGCCCAGATCCAAAGCCCGTTACACCTCCACCGCCCAGATCCGACGCCCGTTCCACCTCCGCCGCCGTCATCGTCGCCGCCGCCGTCATCGCCGCCGTCCGCCGCCTGAAAAATCTGATATGAAAGTTTAAAGAAAAGAGAGAAAAAAGAAAGAGAGAGAAAGTGGAAAGAAGAGAGAGAAAGAGAAATGAGATAAAAGGGGGAAAATGTTATATAAATATGATATATATAAAAAAATGTTATAATTGTTTTTTAATTGATTTTTATTGTTTATTATAACATGTTATAATTATGATATAAATATAACATGTTATATATACAAATATATCCTGGATATAACCAATTATATCATGGATATATCACATTATATCCTTGGAATAACATGTTATAATATATCTTTCCAAAAACGGTACAACAATTTGAAAACCTGAAAAAAAAAATTCATTGAAAGTATATCATCATGGATTTTGTTTTAAAGATAAAAATATAATGAACAAGATATTCTAAAGAATCGTGTCAAAAAAATCAACGGTTTCAAAGATATGGCCGTTTAAAAGTCGAAAATCAAAATGAATGAGGAGAGAGATAGTGGAGATCACTAAAAAACAAGAAAAACTTCAATCCCGTAAAACTATGAATAAAAGTCTTGTTTTTATAATTATTTTAATAGTAAATAGTAAAAGTAAATTGGGAGCTCTAAATGTCGCTACAATTTCCCTTTTTTTCTTCTTTATTTTGTAAAAAATTATAGATTTTGGTGTTGTTACGTGGAAAACACAACAGGAATAGTAGCTAGTTTCTGCACAAAGTTCTATATGAGTAAAAGTAATGAAATCTTTTAATAATATTTAGTCAGTGTCAAATTACCTAACATAAACTATATATACACACAAATTATAGGAAAAGAACAAGCTACATATAAATCAATCCTAGCTATAGATCAAGTATTGCCAAACTAAAATTGCTTTTATACCCCATAACCAAACCCGTGATTAACATATTGTTCATTGATCAGTAGACTTTGACTATTACAATTAAATTTTATATTTAGGAAATGATTCATGGTTATCTGAATAAATAACTAAATCACTAATATCTGCAATAAATAATTTATTAGTATGTTCATCCAATTGATTAATTGTAATTTCATGGTCTAGTTTTTTTTTTTTCTTCTCTCATTTCACAATCGTGGTTATAATGTAGCCATTCATCTTTTTGTTTTTAAAGTCTACAAATTATTAATTGAATAAGACATCATATATTTGTAAAATAGAAGAGACAAAATACATCTTTATTTCGTTTTCTATTTTCCTTTAATTGAAAGTATTTTCGAAATGCAGGTAACTTACAAGAGTTCAGTCAAAAGAAGAAAGGAAGAGTTCACATATCACTATCAAGATTACAATGGAAGATTTTATGCATTTATTGCTTGAAAAATAATTAAGTGTATAGTATATACTATTAATACATTAGCATTAAGCTGACACATGTGTCTATATATATAGTAATTGTATAAGACTTTGAATAGGTTTAATTTATTTTCTTTAATTTGGTAATTTGGCATTTACATTTGAGTTAGCAAGAAAACAAAAAAAATATGGAAAAGATTGGTCATCTAAGCAATTACTTGTCACCTCAAGATACAATAATATTATTGATTTTTATATGCAAACCTAACTTAAATTTGGATTCATGTATGTACACACAAACCCCACATTTCTAGCTAACTTGTGCTGTTGTTTTTATTGATTAATTTATAATTAACGGTAGATTAATCAATATTCAACAGAACTTTATAATTTGATTTCACACCGATCACTCATTAAATGTACTTTTACAACATTGTGTTACTTATTTGCTCAATGTGTCTTTCTATTCTATGTGTTACGCATTTGGTCTTTGTACTGTTCAATTAGCTGTCTTTTTTGGTAATACAATTAGTTGTCTTTAATATGAATTATGTACAATAGTGTTAACAACACATGAACAAAAAAAATAGCAAACTATATAACAAAAAGGCCATTTATGAACAGTAATTGAATTTTATAGAGACTAAATGAGTAATAGTTTTATGGCACACGAAAAAAAGATAACAAAATAGCATAGCTCGGATCAATGAAGTTATAGCACACGAGAAAACTCAGATTAGGAAAAAAAAGGAAAACGAATGAAACCACACAAGATGACTTTCCTCGCCAACAACCGAAAATTCTAATAGTTTCAATCCAATTGGTTCATCCAAAAGAAATGCTTTTCGTTCAGATGAACGAATTGGATTGGAACTGTTGTAGAATTTTATACACGTATATACAAAACCATAACTCACCTCAAAAGTACAAGATACTTATTCATTATATAAAAAAAGGGTAACTTACATGGTCTAACCACTATGAAACATGCATTTCACCCAAACACTCAGCCTAGCAAAACCATCTCATCCACTGACTAAACAGCAAACTTAATTACACTCAGCACGTTCTAAAAACTTCAAATAACACAATATATCCTAGATATAATATATCCTGGATATATCCAGGATATAACACGTTATATCCAGGATTTATGGTGTTATATCATGGATATGTTATATCCATGATATAGCACATTATATCATGTTATATCCTGGATATATCGTGTTATATCCAGGATATAACACGATATAATGAAAATCCAATTACACCAGCGAAAAATCAAGAAAGGTTGAAATCTGATTGAAAGATGCAACAGAAATCAAAAGCGCATAGAATATGCACAAGTACAACAACTTTAAAGCTACATTCTCAACAAAAAAAAGAAGAAGAATAAGAAGAGGAGACCGAATCTCACTGGAAGAAGAAGAAGAAGAAGAAGAAGAAGAAGAAGAAGAAGAAGAAGAGATGACTAGAGCGTTCGGAATCTCGCCGGAGAAAAGAATCGAAGTTGAAGAACAACCGATTGAAACTAAAATTAAGGCCGAAATCTCATCGGGATAGAGAATGGAAACAAGAAGAAGAAAAAGAAGTGGTGGATTAAGGCCGAAATCTCGTTGGGAAAGAGAAGGGAAGAGAAGGAATCGTTGAATGGAGGAGGAGAAAGTTTATATGGTTGAGTGACAGAGATGAAGAACGATGGTTTGAAGGAGAGGAACGTGTTGAGTGTAATAAGAAAGTTAAAGGTCGTAAAACAGGCATTGATTAGAGGAATGTGTTATAAATGTAATTAATTTCTACCTTATTTCCACCCATGTAATTTTTTTTTAAAATATAGCAATTTAAAGCAATTAGTGTGCTAAATGTAGCACATGCTCTGACTAATATTTTGGTCCGTTTTCTTGGGCTAGAAAAGAGCTTCTAATACGTGGGCTATAGCCCATCACTCATTGTAGCCCATATAATGATCACATACGACTCATTATGGCTTCTGATACTTTTTTGACAAAATGATTAAGATACCTAGCATAGAACTTCGATAAATGTCTTTAGGATAAAAAAAATATTTATTTTATGAAATTATTATTTATTAATTAAATATTATATTTATTTATCGATAATAAATAATAATTTATATAAATGATATTTTTAGATTTTTTATAATTATATAATTTTGTATGAAGTTCAAATGTAGAAACAATGAATTTTGAAGGTATTTTTCAAAAAATATGACTTATTAATGTATTTGAAAATAAGTCATTGAATGAAATGTATTATATAAATGAGAATGTATTATTGGAAATATAATGACTATTTGTTAATTTATTAATTGAAGTTATTCATTAAGTTCATTAAATTAAATTGAGATTAAAAAAATTTATTCATTAGACGAGGTATCGATAGTTATTCATTGCTTTTGTTGAATAAAATTATGAATTTAGTCGCTAGCCCAACAAAAAGACAAATGGAAACAGTTTTTAGGTCAACATTAATCTAATGTCATACTTTAGCTATACGTTATTAGTCTTAAGACCAATAAATACGCAATGCTATGCAAGTAGATTGACTGGTGGTTTTCTAATTTTTTATTTTTTTCCATATTAACGCAAAAATTTACGTACTCGATGATCTTTTGCCTTGTTTTGCAAAACGAAAAATATTAGTAAGTAAAATTAACAACCGAGCCATTATAATTTTATATATCGATATTATTTGCTCGTATAAACGAACTTGTTCATTGATTACACATAAACTTTTAGACTCTTGATCGTCCCTTAACTTATTCTATTAGATTAAATTGTTCAAATACTAAATATGCAGACAAAATATAAAACTTTAAGTACCAAATAAAAATTTCAATGATCTATACACCGACAATTCCATAATCTCATGTAAGAGAAATCAACTACATATCTAACATAATAGAGTTTTATTTAAGGCTATATATGTTAACAGATATACAACAATTACATCTTTCAAAATAACACTGTTTATCAATCACCACACTCAAAAATATTCACATATTTTTATAGCACGAAAATATTCATTGCTTATTCTCAAATGCGTGTCGCACCAGAATTTTAATGTACATATTTATTTCTTAACTCGAATAATTATTATACCATCTACCATACATGAACGTGGAATGTCGTTGAAAAGAAAAAAAATTAATATCTGTGTGAGAAATTTAAAATAATAATAGTAGAAAAATTAGTGTTGGACTAGCGAAAGCAATAGAGCAACCAAAATGGAGGAAGAAGAAGAAGAAGAAGAAGAAGAAATCGAACCTGGAGGTGAAGATGAAAAGGAAGCAACAGGAGAAGAAACAGAGAACCTAAAGGAGAACGATGAGAAGAAAGGGAAAAAAAAAACGTGGTAAAAGTAATTGACACATTAATTTTGGTTAGGGCTTGTTAAAGATATAATTAGAAGGTGGTGTGGTAATTAAGTTTCTAAAATAGTATATTAATATATATTTTCCAATAATTAAGTGTATAATATAACTATTAATACATTAGCATTAAGCTGACTCATATAAATTTATTTTATAATATATCAATGATGAGTTCATTTTGTGTTATAAGAAGTTATATATATCACACTTATATATATATTTGAGATTGATCAACACACTCTGTATAATTATACGTTGAGCAATGTTAATTTTATTTATAATATTCTCAAAATGATTAGTTTTGATTAAATTTTAAATATGTTATTATATGACTATTGCATTATTTCACAACTAGCTATTTTAATTAACATAAATTATTAAATTCGCAATTACGTATAACATATATATGAAACGCGCATGTGATATAAAAAACTACATATAAATTAATTAATATAAATTTTGTATAAAAGG
>CAOJBJ016727200.1:0-18737 GCA_948291685.1 Euphorbia celastroides | reverse complement strand
GATTATGAGTCGGCTGATGTGGATAATGACGAGCTCTCAAGAAGCTACTCCTTTTGTCTTTGGCGGTCTTGCCTGACTATGAAATCATACTTCTACCTTGGAAAGTTGGAGGAGGCTCTCAGTTCACTTGAAAAGAAAAGGGAAGTGATTTCAAAGAGGTAACATATAGTCCTTGTCCTTGAAGAACCGCGCTTTTGTTTATAAATAATATATTAATTTATTCAAGTTGTTGTTTCTATAGTGCTCTGTCGAGAAACGATAACAAGATGATGGACTCATTATCTTCCTTGGCTGCTAGTATACAAGAACTCTTAAGCCATAAGGTAGGGACTCTTGTATCCTTCAAGAAAGATCATATTTTGTTTGAATTGACTTGAATCTATTGCGCCGAGTTTTCTGCTAGGTTATAATTGTCCCGTTGTGTTGAAATAGATATTAGTATAATGTTGATATGTGAAAGAATATTAAAGAATGAAGAACTTTTGTATATTTTAAGAACTTAATGCATCAGTAGCTACCCGAGCTTGTCTCATAAAACCTACTGGCCCCCTGAACTTCGGAAATTTTACCGCAGCTCTCTTAACTTTCAAAATGTGATCAGTTTGCTCCCTGAATGCCACATGTCAACTTCTTGTCGGTTTGACTTTTCAAAGATGTCGTTCCTTATTTTTTCTGTTTCCCACCAAAAGCTGACATGTGGCATTCAGGGAGCAAACTGGTGCACTTTAAGTTGAGGGAGCGCTAGGCCGCCTTGAAAGTTCAGGGAGCAACATGTTTTTTGGGACAAGTTCGGGTTGCTACTAATGCATCATGCCTAATTTAAGCTATCCAAACTTCACCAATACTAATTTTTTGTTTTTGTTGGTTCGTGTGCGTGAGGTATTTAATGGGTTTCTGGTGGTTTCGGTGTTTGATCTCTTGTGTGAATCTTTATGCTCTCAGGTTGCTGGAAATGAAGCATTTCAAGCAGGAAAACATTCAGAAGCTATTGAACATTATACTGCTGCATTATCAAATATAGAGTCACGGCCTTTTGCAGCTATTTGTTTTTGCAATCGAGCTGCGGCTTACAAAGCATTGGTTCAAGTTACAGATGCTATTGCAGACTGCAGCGTTGCCATAGCTCTTGATGGAATATATCTCAAGGTTGTTCCCTTTTTCCTATTTTTGCCTCATTCTTTGCCTTTCGCTCTGTTTTTTGACCTTAAATCTGTTTGACGACTTAGCGTGTCTAGCTAAACTCGATGTTTGTGATGGAATCATCGACTACTATTGTTCCTGTGTTTTGCAAATTAGCCCAATTTCAGGATTAAGTAAACATAGTTTCAAAAAAGGCCTAATACATCTTAACCCCCAAAACTTTTGCTTAATAGCTTCTCGCCCCCCTGAACTTTCACAAGTTTCTATAACCTGCCTAAACTTTCATAAATGTACCAGTTTGTCCCCCCCCCCCAAAAGCCATGTGTCGGTTTTTGATTGGCTTGACTTTTCAAAGATGTCGTTTTTTTCTGTCCAGCCAGAAGTTAACGCGTAGAATCCCAGGGTTTGAAGGTGATTTTAGACAATTTTAGGGGGACGAGATACTATTGGGGTCGATTTTAGGGGTGTGAGAGGAATTTTTGAAAGTTTAGGGAGGCGAAAGGCTATTCGGGACAAGTTAGGGGTAGGTCTAGATTCATTTAGCCTTTCAAAAAAGACATTTAACTTGTGTTAAGCTCATAGGTTCAGCCATGTAATTATTTGGTATAAGCTCCCGTTAACCGTTGTTACCTCTTGGTAAAAGTCAATTCCTTTTACTATTTCTCTTCATAAAAACACGAAAATCTTTAGGTGATATAAAAAGGTCTAAAGTAAAAGCCTAAACTTTTGTAAGGCTTCCTTGTACAAGATATATATTGAAGCTTACGTGTATGGTTATTGGTTCAATAGGCGATTTCCAGACGAGCCACGTTGTATGAGATGATTCGGGATTATGGACAAGCAGCAGACGATCTTCAGAAACTTGTAAGCATTCTTACTAAGCAAGTCGAGGAGAAGATCAACCAAAGTGGATCTTCTGATAGGTCAGGAAACTTGGCAAATGATCTAAGACAAGCTCGAATGCGTCTTTCCTCAATCGAAGAAGAAGCTCGAAAGGAGATTCCTCTCGATATGTACCTCATCCTGTAAGTCGTTTAAACCCCTGAAATACCGCCTTAGTTTTGATTTGGACTGTTGGAACTAATATATGATATGAGTGATGATGGCAGAGGAGTTGAACCTTCTGCTTCAGCTTCGGATATTAAGAAGGCGTATCGAAAAGCTGCATTAAGGCACCATCCTGATAAGGTATCGTTTCATATTCTTATTTCACCTATCTCACTTCGGTTTTTTCATGGCAAATGTCTTAACCTAGTGGTTAAGACATAACTGTGGTCTCTAGAGGTCCCAGGTTCGATTCCCCACTTTAACAAGTCGGTTGGCTGATTTAGGCCGGCCAGTCCTTGGCAAGAACCGACAATGGAGACGACCGGCTCGCCAAGGAATTAGGCGAAGAAATCCACAAGCACGCCGACAGGCTTTTCAAAATGATCGGAGAAGCATATGCTGTACTTTCCGACCCTACCAAGGTTTGGTTCTCTTTGATCCGGTGTTCTTTCAGTGTATTCTGTAAGGTATCATTTCATTTTGGGAAATCCCTTCTTTTGCAGCGGAAGCAATATGATCTCGAAGAAGAGATGAGGGTCCAAAAGAAACACTCGGGCAACAGCACTTACAGAACTTACACGAATGCTCAGAGCTACCAATATGATAGGGGTAGCCCCGGGGCTAGGCGACAATGGCGAGATGTATGGAGGGCTTATGGCCGGTAACTCGGGTTCTAGGAAAACTTGCCACTAGTACAGATCAATGGCTACAAAGATGATTCTGATATAAGAACATCGAGATTCCAGAATCTGATTTGACACGCGGTGAGAACTTGAAGATTCTAAGCATTGAAGTTTTGGCGAAACTTTGTTTCGGTTGAGTGCATATACAGGATTTGGTTTGACTGGTGATGATTGTGTGAGATCTTCCGAGTCTGAAGGGTTCTTTTTTGGGTGAGTTTGGAGAGAATATATATACGGGAAAGTACATTAATTTTCTATAAGTTACTACTTACTTTTCGAGTTGTATGTATATAGTCCGCGAATTTTCATAGATGAAACAGCAAGCATGCAAATAAGAAACATGTATAAATGTACTCTTTTTTTCACTTGTTTATGGAAAAATTTTCATTTTGTTGTAAGTCTATTTTGGTCGATTTCATCTATCGGTTTCTTTTACGATTATTGTTGATGATGTTATTGTTTAGAATTAATAGATTCAGTATTCTGATAAACAGTCTAGTTAATGTTAAATTACAAAAAATTCAACTGAAGAATACATCACTCATTTTTCAATAAATATGTTTGAAAGTTCCTTACATGACATTTTATGCTGAGGCTTGAAACTTGACATTTTAGCTAGTGTTATAAATCGACGACACAAGAAATTTATCTGAGATAGAGAAGAAAAATCCATGAAAAGAACTCGACACTTTGTGCAATGAATAATTTTCTCACTTCTGTTCCTGATCTGAGCTCTTTCAAAAAAATTAATTTTTCGTAAAATACAAGACAGGGAATTAGTTTTCTGCTATCAAAAAATTTAACTGCCATTTGAAATTATTTCTTTTAAATATAATAGTAACCCTATCAAATTATGTATTTTAGTGAAAACAAATACAATACGTCGGCACTCATAAGATTATATAAGTGTACTCCAAGTAATATAACATTGATTAGGAAAAAACTTAGTCACATGTGGTAAAATTAGTTACAAAAATAATCCATATCCAATTCGGCTATTAGTATTAAAAACTCAAAACTTTTCTTTCACTAAATTTTCCAAGCAATACTCTGAAAATGCAATCAACAGTGAAGAAAACAACCACACCAAAATCTTGCATTGAGAGAGAAATTGAAAGAAATCTACCGGAATAAATTGCGCCGAGAAAATGACGAAAATTGCAACGAGAAATTCTCTCCCTCCAAAAGTCAACTACGGCTCATTCTTCAGAGACAATTTTCACTACCAAATTAATAAACACAAACACCAATTTTGCAGTGAAATTCCAAAAATGGAAAAAATTCAGAGGATTAAAGAAGCAAGAGATTACTCTTTTCTGCTGTCTGAAAATCAAGAACCAAAGGCTTTTGAGCAGAAACCTGGCAGAAAATCAGAAATCAAGCAAGAAACTTTCAAGACTAATGTGAAGAATACCAGTTGATTGCAAGCTGAAAATGTCAAAGAAAAGGCCTTTTGAGCAGAATTTTGAGGATTATTGTGAAGGGGAAAAGGCTGCTCAACCTGTCAAAAAATCAAAAATCACGAAACGAGTTTCGGGTTTGGTAAAGCAAGAAACTTCCAAGACTAATGTGAAGAAACTTTCAGTTGACTGCAAGCTGAAAATGTCAAAGATTTGAGGATTTTCATGATTACTGTGAAGGCGAAAAGGCGATAAGTATAGTGAGGAGAATGTTTCATACTGAAAGACTTGCAGGGAGAGATGATTCTGATAGAGTAATGGAGGCGAGATTTGGAGATATAGCAAAGGAGGAGAAGAGAAGTGCGAAAATGGAAAACGAAGAACAACTCCGCCTTATCATGAAGGATGAAAACCGGGTTCGAATGGCGAAGAGAAGGAAGAAAACACTAATCTAGTTTAATGGCTCACTAAAACGATTCTTGTTTTTTATGTAAATTTGGCAATATGAATGGTCGTAGGTTTTGTTGACTTTCGTTGTGATTCACTTGGATTCTATACAATTCAACTTATCTCAAATCGCATTAGCGTCCTCTTGAACTTTTAAATTTTTCCTGGTAATCTCTCGCCTCCTGAAATTTGTCTAAAATTAACCAAAAACCTTGTAATCTCACACATCAACTTTTGAATAGATGACATTTTTTAAAAATCAAGCCAATTAAAAGCCAAAACCAGGCGTCTAAGAGAGCAAAAGGTACATTTTTGTAAGTTGAAGGGGTAAAGTGGTATTTTTTTTGGCAAATTCATGGGAGCAAGAAAAATTTTTGAATGTTCAGAGGTACGAGAAACACTTTTTTCCTTACCCCCTAAACTTGTTTAAAATTAACCTTTAAACCTTATAATTTCACATGCCAACTTTTGATTGGATAACATTTTTGAAAAATCACGCCAATCAGAAACCGACACGCGGCGTCTAGGGACAAAAGGTGCATTTTTGTAAGGGGTAAAGTGGCACTTTTTCATAAGTTCATGGGAGCGAGTGTAATTTTTGAAAGTTTAGAGGGACGAGAGGTAATTTAGGACAAGTTTAGGGGTTTGGATGGATTCGGCGTTTTGCAGTAGAATATTAAAACAATCATAATAGAACATATTTAGCAAAAATTGATATTACCTATTTTAGTTTCTTATGTTGTGGTTCTGTTGCCTCTTTTGATTCATCTCTTTTATTCTTGTTTTTGTTGCTTCTTTTGTTGTTGGTATCGATTTCGATCACTTTTTCACCGAAAATTGTAGCTGGATCCTTTAAGTAAATCACCATTGTTTGATCGATTGAATAAGTCTTTTCATGCTCGTCTTTTGCATAAACCGGATTGAGCCCGCAATCTTTCACCTTGAACTTGTATGAGCTTTGTACTCAAATGTAGCTCTACAAGAATTCTCCCCGAGTCTGCTGTATCTTTCAAAAGCGAACTGGTCTCCTCATTCTCCAGCCTCCTTGGAACAGAACTCGAGGCTGTCAGCATTCTTAGCCAGGCTTAAGTTGAAGGTATCAGAGCCGAGGGATCGAATCCTGCACCTCCATTTGTTGAGTTGAGTTTCAACACACGGTAGAGTAGCTCCAGGGGCATTCGCGTGCCGGGAGTGTTAGGATTAATATAAATGTTAAGATTGAGCCTTACCTATCAGCTTAATCCCGTGAGATGATCGCAACTGAAAATCTCAAAGATTCGGTCGATTTCCTAGAGTTTAGATTGTCGCTAGACAAATCCTCTACGTTTCAGTTCTCTATAGAGAGAGCCGGCGAATCTTTTGATGAAATCTTCGACGCTAAAACTAAAGAAGATGTGATAAAAGGTGGAATCCATAATCAGGAGAAGGGAGGAGAATTGGTTATGGAATTGGCAGATAATGGAGATTGACTGGTGAATTGGTAGCGTTGACTTTTTGGTGAGCAAGAAGAGTTGAAAAAACTGAAATTCAATTTTTCTTCGTTTTTTTAGTTTATAGTTAGTTGACTTCTATGGAGGAAATCAGCCTCCTTTTGAACAATGTACTCAAAATGTTTTAGTTTTAGTTATTTGAAAAAAAAACAAGTCTTAGTAGATAACAACTGTCAATTGTTGCGAATAAAAATTGCAACGACTGTTAAAATTTACAATGAATATTAATCATTTAACCAAAAAGAATATAGAATTGAACTGAAGTGGAATTTTTGCTTGAAATTATATGAAAAGTTCAATAGTATAACAAAATGCGCCCACAGTTGGTATGTCTAACTCTACAAGCATTAAAACTTAGATGTGATAATTTGTAGTGTACAATAGAATTATTATTAAATTTTTATGAAAGAGCAAACAATTAACCTACTCTTTGGATAAAATGTGTACCAAAAGTTCTATATGGTAATTAAAATTCTCTTTTTTATAAAATGAACTAAATTGAATAAAATTGGATCAAATAAGATTGAATTAAAAAAATTATAGTAATTGAAAAGGTTGGGTCTAAAATTTCCAAATGGAGTTTTTAATGAGGAAGCATTAAGAGGGTTTAGGTCAAGGCTTATGGACCCTTTTCTGTGATTGTGGGCTATAAGTTAAAGTTGTATTTGAAGTTTAAGGAGAAATTGTACCGTACACTTTAATTTTTAAAATATTATTAACTTTATTTTAAGGCTCTACTTATGATTGTTTATGTGACTTTCAACTTTTTTAATTATGTTTTTATCCTTTTCTGCACCCTCCTTCCCTTTCTCCAGATGTCACTATCAGTTTTCTCTCTTTTTATTAATTTTGATTTTCGAATATTAAAATTGCTATATTTATCAAACCGTTGATTTTTTGGACTCGGTTCTTTAGAATTTTTTGTTCGTCTTATTTTTATCTTTAAAACAAGATTCACGATGACATACTTTTGACGAAAAAAAAATTGAAAAAAAATCGAATTATAGATTTTTTCTATAATGATCTATAAGGTTATAGATTTTGTCTATAATGTCGTAATTTTTTCTATAATGATCAATAATGGTCTATAATGCTATAGAAATGATCTATAATGATCTATAATCATATATAATGTTATAGAATTTTTGTATAATACGTATAGGTTATAAAACGACATTATACATAGTTATAGATTGTCATAGGTTTACAAAATGACATTATGGATCATTATAGGTTTGCAAAATGGCATTATAGATTATTATATATCGTTATAGGTTTACATAATGACAGTATAGATCATTATAGGTTTGTAAAATGACATTATAAATCATTATAGATTGTTTTAGATTTACAAAAACGACATTATAGATCATTGTAGGTTCACAAAATGATATTATAGATTATTATAGTATAAAATATTATAGGGTCACAAAATAAAATTATAGATCATTATAGGTTTATAAAATGACATTATAGATTATTATAGGTTTGTAAAATGACATTATAGATATTATAAACTAACAAAATGGTATTATAAATCATAATTCACGTGTAACAATTGAAATCGGAAACCATGGATAAGATGTCATTATACACAATCACATAAAAATAAAAACCCTGCTGCAATAAGATGTCATTTTACATGTAATCTCGTAATAATCTCAAATGAACCAATCTTGTAATAATTTCGAACCAATCTCAATATTGTTCGTTGTAAATCTATAATGAAATTCCTTGTATATATGCTATCACCCCAAGAACAGCCAAATCAATACCCTTAACCCAGGCCAAACAAAAATCCAAATCAGAAAAACCCAGAAAAATGCAAAACCACATTTTGGAATTCCTCTGACAGCAAATTATTCATTTGAATTAAAATAACCAAACTTCCAACAATTATCAGCAGAAACCTTATTCATTTTGAGACGGTGTAAGGCCAGAGTTATATTCAAGACGGCGTAAGGCCGAGTTTATTAGTAAAATAGTGCAAGGCTATATAAATCAAGAGTGCGAAAGGCCGAGTTCATTAATAAAATAGCGCAAGGCTATGTAAATCGAGACAACGAGATGCTGAGTTCATCAAAATAGTAAAAGACTATGTAATTTCAGACGGTGAAAGGCCGGGTTCATTTAAACGACGGAAGGCCGAATTTATTCGAGTTAGCGGAAGGCAAAAATTACATTTGAGATGGTGCAAGACCGAGTCTATTAACAACTTGGCCCAAGGCTAAAATCATATTCGAGATGACGCAAATCTAAAGTTATATTTGAGTCGGCGCAAGGCCTCCCTCATTAAAAAGGCGCAAGGCCAATTTCGTTAAAGTTTGGCGCAAAACCAAACAAAATAGCTAAAGACTGTGTTATTAAAAAAACCTTCAAGCAACACAATGCCGAGGCCTGGCCAAAGTTTTTGCCAAAAGTTGGCTAAGTAAATAGCTAAAGGCTATGTTATTCAAACCTTCAAACGTCACAATGTTGAGGCCTGGCCAAAGTTTTTTTCCAAAAGTTGGCTAAGTAAATAGCTAAAAGCTATGTTATTCAAATTGACTGGCGACACAATATATTTATAATATATTTCAAGTGGCATAATATGTTAATTATATTTTCCAGACGGCACAATGCCGATACTTGTTGATTTTCTAGAGAGTGCATATGGAGTAGCTCAAGCTTGGATACCCAGTTTTCAACACTCGATTTCGATTTATTGAAGAGTTCATGAATATGAAAATTCCAGCAATCACTTACTCATCACTATTATGCCGACAACGGTGGAGCTCCGACGATCATGGAAATAACAAAAAAAACTTTATCATTAGATTGAGTATGCAAGCCCAATTAGATTCAAATCTCGTTTGCAGCTTTTGGACTGAAACCAAGGTGCCAAGGGATTGCCCGAAAATTTTGATGTTAATGTGGCATATGTTTGAGATGAACCATGATAACTCCAAAGGGATAGCAAGCAGCAAAAAGAATGAATAATTACTCATGGATACGAGCACACCCGGAGGAACATCACAAGCAGGGAAGTGTTCTCCCTGAAATGCGATAACCATGTCATATGCAAACGGTTGCCGGCCAAAGAAAGAAATTTTTGTTAATCGTCAACGAAGTCAGACGAGCAAATGTCAAAATATTTCGGGTGAAGAGCTAAACGTCAATTGTGGAGCTGGAAAGCCACATCTATCAACTAAAAGGAGAAAAATATTCAAGCAAACGAAGGCAGATAATTTTGCCAATATGAGATGTGTTGATAAAGCTGCTTGGAAACATCGAAGCCCTAAAGAGCTTCATATACTTGCAGGGGGACTTCTGATAACATTATTAGCACATTGATTTGGACCCGAGTCGGTCAATTACTGCTTGAATACTAACCGGTTGAATGTGGCAAGAAAGGACGTGTACCGCATGGATTGAACCGGTATTCAGACCAATCAATTGAGTCGGATAAGGAAAATAATTAAACCGAATCCTATTGGAATTCAGTTTCCATGACAAATAAGGAAGCAGTCAATTAGAATCCTATTAAGTTAGGACTACTTTGCTAAACAGGAAACAAGGAAGGCTGAATCCTTCTAGGATTCGGACTCAAATGAGTAGCCACCAAGCAATCTTTAAACTCTATAAATACGCAACAATATTGAGGATTATGGGAGGCAATTTTTAACCCTAGCCACCATCTTGTCCTTTATTATTGATTTTCTGCTAAGCTTATTACTGACTTAGGCATCGGAGAATCCCCAAAGAGGTAATCCCGACCCTTTTTTCTCTGCCTTGCAGGTTTCTAGTCGTCAAATAGTGGAGCTTGGTAGATGGAGCTAATTGGTAATTTTTACAAAATTATCAATAGTTAAGAAGTGATTTCAACTTTGCTTGGTTGGCAGTTTTTTGCCTCGGCTTAGCACTTTAGATTATGGGATTTCTTTTAACGGTTTTCGATAAAATTCATAACAAATAGTTTTTATTTTTCAAAGTGTTAACAAAATAGTTATGAATATTTGGTTATAATTGCATTTAACTATTTCGGTGAAAACAAAATATTCATTAGTAACATCTTATAATGATTTGCAGTAATCAATTTTAATCCCAGAAACTATCAGTAATACTTCAACTAAACAAGTCCCACAATCCAACTCAACTTTTGATATACTTCGATTGGTTTCTAATAGCTCGACATTTACCTTTAGTTACATAAAAGGTCAACATTTCATCTTACTTATTTAATTTGGCAAAGTGTCAACTGTAATTATTTTATTTTTCACAAAGTAGCCTACAATTCATAAATCTCAACCACTAAATTGAATTTTATCAATTCAATAAAGTGAATTAAATACTCTCTCCATTCTTTAATGTAAGTCATATAAGCCATTTTTTCTTGTTCCTTTATGTAAGTCATTCTCTTCATTCAAGGAAATTTTTTCACAATTGTTCCTAATTTACTCTTATTTACTTCTCAACAATTTTCAATGTATTTATGGGTTTATGCAATGCATGGGTTAAGTTGAAGAGAGTATTTAATATAGGAGAGACTTTTGATTGAGAAGATACAAGGCTAAATTTGGTATTTTGTATGCATAATTAATTACTCCTATGTAAATAGCTTATGCGACTTAAAAGAAACAAAGAGAGTAATAATTAACTTAATGATATGGTTTTATATCTTCTTGTTTAGATGTAAAAGATCAAATAGATTGTTTTCTATATTTATTGTATCAAATCATCTTGAAAAGAAAAAATAAACATTATGGTGTAATAATATTTTTTAATTTATAATATATTTTTGTTTAAATATCAATTATGGATAGAATAGACTATCTACTAAGATGCCAATTTCCAGGACTAGTCATAATGCGACTTTTGCGATCCCCTATTCGAGTGTAATTGAGTATTAAGAAATCCCGCTCCCGAACAAAAAATTGCAATGATAAATTCTAGATAAATTTACAGTTTTGAACAATCATTAACGTTAGGCCAAAGACAATCACCCAATCGTATTTTCTATTTAGCAGCCCATTGTCGTTTTGTTATATTCTTTTGATTTTTTATTTTCAAAAAAAAACTTTAAATTAGGTAATCATTAATTTTATTCACCAAAATTCCAAAAGTAACATGGCAAAGTCGATTACTCACCTTAACTTCAATACACGTCGACATCGCTATGCGATTGCATTTGATTTTTATCATTTTCTAAATTATATTTATTAAAGGTAACAAAATAATAAATTGATTTATTTTTATATTTTTTTAAATATTTATTTATGAAGAATAATGAAATATTTCAAATTATTTAATCAAGTAAATTTGAATTTCATAATTATATATTAATATATCTATCAGTATATATATCAAATATATATTTTTATTTAATTTTATTATATATAATTTATTTGTGCAGAAACTACACTAATATAAAGAAAAACGAATTTAAAATGGAGAATTATACGTTGCCACTACAGTATCATTGTATCATTCATAGTTTTTCAGGTATTTATACAAGATTTCATCATACATCTCATCTTTGAATTGAATTGAAGACACCACAAGGCCCCCAAGCTTATACCTATATGGTGGTCTGACCCTATAATGGGTGGGTAAAGGTAAATATAGATGCATTTGCTATTTGTAAGATTAAGTTTTTTTGATTTATTTTTCATTTATTTCAATTCAATTATGTTAAGTTTCATTAAGTCGGTTCAGTTCAATTCTATTTCATTGAGTTTTCATTAAATTTCAAATAAGTTGTATTAAGTTTTGATAAATTTCAAATAAGTTTAAAATTCATTAAATATCGATTAACTTGAAATACATTTCAATTTTATTAAGTTCTATCAAATTTAAGTCCATAAATTTCGTTCTGTAACCATTAAATTTCAGTTCGATTCTGTCATCTTTCATTAAGTAAAAAAAAAACAGGGCATAAGTCCGGCATCATTTTCTAAGCAATCATGGCATGGTTTTGGGATACTTTTGTGATGTCAATCTTCGCTTTCATTGTGAAATTTGGGGATGCCATTTTATCCATTGAAGCTGCTTTGAATTGAAAGCGATTCTACTTGCATTGTTCATGTTTTTTTTTGCACACTATTAAGGATCATGGATTTCATGGGATCCATAATGACACATTGTTAGGGAAGGAAACCATTTTGCTGATACCTTAGCTAGGTATGGTCGCCTTTCTTTCTGTTGAAATCCATTTCGGTACATTTGATTGGTTCTTCATATTTCTCGTGTTATTTGTCTTATTAAATATATCAGAGGCTGAAAGTTTTTAGTTTTATTTTGGGATCAGGGACTTGTAGCATATTTTGAATGTCATGCTCAACTCACAGCCCGCTCCCAATTCCATTCACTAAGATAAATACCACATATAGGGAAAATTCTAGCTCAAGTATAACAACACATCACCACACTCTAAATTTTTAAATGCTTAAACCCGTAGTTGTGATATCATAAAACGCAGCAGAAACAGTTGAAGGACAAGGTCACTTCATCCTTCCTAGTAAACAGCCTACGATACCCAACTTGTTACTCATGTTCAGACCTCGAGCATGTTTCCCTCATTTTCTAGAAAATTCAATTCAATTTTACGACATAAATTGAACGGCCTCAAGACTAATGCTGCCAACCATATCATATATGTATCTTCTGAGCAACCAAAACAATTTGTACTATTAGTCTAACTATGATCACTTTGGAGACGAAGAGGAACCAAATTGCTCAAGTGGAGATGTGACGGTGAACAGAATTGTCGACGTAAAACTGCAAACTTATGTTTCAGGTACTGACATTTCCTGTTGACATAGGAAACATTATCAATGGTGCAATGCCAACTTCAACTCAATTTGTCGGGACATTTATATTATTCACCGCATTAAAGCCTCTTGGGTTTGAAATGGGTGTAACAAAGACCCCACTCTACTATGTGTTGAAATTCGATTCCACAAATGAAGCTGTCAGAATTTGAACTGATATGATACCATGCCCTTAAACCACTTATACTTATATGTTTAAGCCAATAGGTCATTTCCAATCCCTGTATTCCTATTATTTCTAACTAATGCATGGAAGTAAATCGTCACAAATTACCGTTAACTCGGTCTGTAATTACCACAATTACACTGCAAATCATCCCACAGATTCTATTGTGTTATCTCAAGTTCGATTTGGGGATAACCAACAGAGAACAACATATGAAACCATTACTGGTCACTAAAGTTAGTGACAAGACAAAGATAACATAAATAACTAAATGGACCCAAATGAATACATGGACATAAATGATCCAGATCAACTCGTAATACAAATTCAAACCTTGTTTATAGATGTTCCAGATCTGATTACTTAGTTTCGAACAAATTACTGCTCTATACAGCAGGCACAAATTTAAACAGTGTCAACAATGACTTCCAGTTCTACTTCAACTTTGCCACAGCATATAAGCTTAACAACAAACCTGACCTATAAACTAGGACACAGAAAGCAGAGACAAGGGAACAGCAGCAATGTGAATACCAAACTGCCTTCAACTATGGAACACCTGTACCTACACATTTCCCCCATCATTCTAAACAAAATTTATTTCAAAGGGTAATAAATAATGTTCGTCTAAGGCAAAAATTATGAAAATAAAAAGAGCTGATGGCAAGGATAGCCATAGGCGCATATCCTGGAGGCACACATATGAATGCATCGAGAGAGCCAAGGATTACAACCTTTCAAGGGAAAAACTAGACAAATTTAGATTACATGATACTTTGTATATCAACCTCCCTCTAAAATGTTATGAGCAGAAACTTTGTGCTATTGATAACATATATTCTTAATTTAATTAGCTCGAACTCTTTTTCACTATGAGGTTCAGGACAAAGATATGCATATCATGACAGTTGATACTCACGTTCTCTTCAACATTGTACAACCCTATTCACGGTGACATTCAATGTGCACAGACCCGAGATATTGGAAAACAACATTCATAACGACAACTGTATAGCTGATATAATTTCTAATAAAAAAGAAAATCCAGTATATACAGAGGTTGTCCAGTAGATGAAAATCTATTATGGGCTTAACATATGCATTTGTACTTAAGGCACTATAAGCTCAGATAATAAACCAAATCTAGAAGACACAGAGCAGCAGCAAATGCTTTCTTGACTTACAGTTTACAAGAATTTCTCTATGCTGCTGGTTAAAGTTGTCTTGGGAACAGCGCCAATAATGGCATCTTTCTTCTCACCGCCTTTGAAGATCATAACAGTTGGAATGCTTCTGATTCCAAATCGTGTTGCAATTGCAGGAATCTCATCAGTATTAAGCTTGTAGCACTTGAGCTTTCCAGCATACTCGCCAGCAAGGGAATCAATTACAGGATGGATCATACGACATGGATCGCACCAAGGAGCCCAAAACTCAACAAGGACAGCAGATTCAGACTCGAGGACAAGTGAGTCCCATGTTTTGTCAGTTACATCAAGCACAGCATTTCCCAAGCAACCAAATAATAAATTCATTCAATCATGTTGTGTTTCTCAAAACTTCAATACGAACAGATCATTGCAACAACTGACAAGTTTGAAACAAAAGTAATCAGTAACACTTTGGGACTAATCATCATTAACACATTATAATTTTGTACAAATTCAAGCAGGGAAAATTATGTATCAAGTCTGAACCAGTGCTTGAAAACCAAAATAATATCAATAATTATTATGCTGCTCGTTCTCTAATGGTTGTCATTTTGGCCATAAGCTGCTGAAGTCAACTGCAGAGACACTTACTCTTGATTATAACAGGGATTATATATTATGAATCAAGCAGTCTAGCAGACAGAGTCAAATCAGACACCCGGAAAATTCCGTTGCATTTGTTAAATTTTCGCTCGGCTTGTGTAGAAGTTCACTTCACAACAGCTATCATCTCCTTATCAACCAACTATTCTGTATATCGTGTAGCTAAAATGACAAGTTCAATACTTCAATTATTGCCGATACCCTTACTTGATATTATTATCAGTAAAAAGACTCCAAAAACTTAAACTGAATAATCTTCCCAGAAAAGAGGAAAAGAAAACGTGAGAAGACAGTTCCAGTCAAATAACCATCCCAATACTTCAAATCGGATGCACAAACACAAATTGGAAACAAAAAACTGTCGACTAAACCTAATCACAAGCAGAAAACAGTATAAAAGAGAGGAATCGAAGCAGACCTTCAACAGCAGTCTCCTGCGCCTCGCAGACGATCCGAAACAGAAGGAGTGCGGGATCGAGATGGAGAGGGGAAGAGAAGGAGACCTTGAGGCCTCTGACATGGGGCAATCTGACAGCATCCGGAAAATTGAGCCTAACAATTTTGAAGGGATCTTATGCCAAATTTCATAATCTTTAAACAAAATAAAACAAAAATAAACAAGAACGTAAAAGATTTATTAAGGCAATTTCTCAAATTTAGTTTAATTCAATTGATCGTCATCGTATATTTGTCGACCTATATTACAAAAGCTCTCCATGAGTTGTCAACACAAGTTCCAGAAATCACACAAAAGAGTTACGAACCCTAACTCTAAGTAGCTACAACAATAATCTAAGCCTTAAAAGTTAAAACACAAAGTCCGGTCATAAACTAATGGAATGAAAACACCTATATAATATTGATAATATTGGCTTCCCGCATCTTGAAATCTACTATAACAAACTCTGAGATGATAATGAACTCACACTGGAGAAGAAACCCGAACTAATGAGAAAAAAACTCAGAAAAGAAACGATGAAGAGCGAATATAAGAGGAAACGGTTAACCCTCTCCTAACTTGAAAATGAGAGCCTACAATGACCAAATGCGCAACTTTTGAGACTTACACAACTAATGGCTTGGTCTTTGAAGAATTATATTACTATTAGGGACAAACAACCAAATATGTTTGAAATGGACTAAATCAATGACCATTACCACCACTTAAATTTCAATTTATGAAAATATGCCAAATTGAAATTTGGGTTTTGTAAATGTCGTAACCCTTCTTTTTGCACAAAACAACGCAGCCCCAAATCCTACCGCCGACTGACCCTTTTGTCACCGTTCCCGTCCACCGTCGCCTTCGTCGTCCCCGTCACCACTGCCGTCTCCCCAGTCGACGTCGTCGCCTTCACCCCATCACATCTTGCCGTCGCTCGCCGGGACCAGTGAACCAGATCTAGATCTCGTTTTCGACGGGATTTCCTCAACGCCGAAGCTCCGTCTAAATCTCTCCGTCATCGCCTTCTCCTTTAAATCATGTCGCCGTCACCGTCGCCGTTTCCCAGGGTCCGTCGTCGTCACCTGTCGCAATCTCGCTGTCTCCCCCGTCGATTTCGCCGTCCATCTCACCGCCGTCGCTTGAAATGAGATTAGATCTCGTCGATTTCGCCGTCCATCTCGCCGCTCGCCGCTCAAACTGAGACCAGATCCCGTCGCCTCTCCTCGCCGCCAGTCTCCCGCTTTCATCCGCCGGCGCCGACATCCTCCCCTCGTCGATCCGCTTCAGATCCAGATCTGAGAATTTTTTCACCGCTGTCTCCATTTGGTGTCTGCATTTTTCTTTGCTTACTTTTAGTCTCTTTTTTTTTCTTTTTGTGTGTTTTATTAGTGATTGATTTTGATTTAAGTATTTTATGAATGAATATTTGATTATATTTTGTGAATTTTCTTTCAAATTGACTCTACAATTTGTGTAAATGGTATATGGACATCTTTGTCAATGTAAATGAGGCAGTATCAATGCATCTATGTTCTCCAAAATACAAGCTTTGTTTGTGTTCATAATTTCATGTTTTAAATTTATAATGATCTATAATGTCGTTTTGTAAATTTATAATGATTTATAATTATATATAATGTCATTTTGTAAATCTATAATGATCTATAATGTCATTTTCTAAATCTATAATGATCTATAATGATATTTTGTAAACCTATAATAATCAATAACGATATATAATGTCATTTTGCAAAGCTATAATGATCTATAATGACATTTTGTGAACCTATAATGATCTATAATGTCATTTTGTAAATCTATAATGATCTATAACTATCTATAATGTCATTTTGCAACCTATACGACATTATATAAAAATTCTATAACATTATGGATCGTTATAGATAATTTTTATAACATTGTAGATTCATTATATATCATCTTTATAACATTATAGATCCTTATAGATCATTTCTATAACATTATAGATCATTATAAAAAAAATCTATAATAATTTATAATATCATTTTACGAAAGTTTCCACTTAACACAAGAGTTAACAAAATTGGAATAAACAATCCTTGAACCATTATTTAAAACATAACACCAATAATCATATTAAAACTAGCACAAATTAATCTATTATTGCATATATTGAATAAGCAATAAGCTTATTTGATTTCCAGATAACTGCATGTAAACATAATTTTATGTAAATTGAAAAGCATATGCACAAGTGCCTCAAAAAATTAGCCAAAAGTAGTAAATTATGAACTCAACATGACTAACCATTATCACTTAGTTACATAATAAAAACTTCAGCAATAAACAACTAATATAGTAAAAAATACTTAATAAATTCAGGGTACAAACGCACAAAAATTTGCTGCAAAAATAAGATAAAAATATGAGTATAATAAGATAAAGCATGAACTTAATAAATGCATAACATGTTGGAAAATCCATCCACAATAATGAGCCAAAAAAATAACTCCACCTTAATTATATATATAAGTTCTCAAAATAAGGCAAACACAAACGATGATAGCAAACTATGTTTTCAATGGAAAAAAATTTGATGTTCCAATAAGTGTTTCCTTTCTATGTCTCTCATTCAGAGTTTAACATTTGGTATCCACATAGGAAAGATAAAACGAAAAGTGAGACAAAAAAATAAATTAAAAATAAATAATAGAGAAAATGGACCATGTGACGAGCTTTGAATGGAGGGACATAGAAAGAGACACCATCATTGGCACAACTGATTATTTTCCGTCACTCACATATAAAACTTGTGAAACAAACTAAACGGAAAGGATATCAAAAAAGCTAATCAACCGAAATGCTCAAAAACAAAAAAACATCATTAACCTTAGTGAACGAAACACACTCTGTGGACCTAGTCCGATTGAGAAGACGAGATAAAACATTAAAATCGATTGTGTTGTTTCTGATTGTGTTTCCCATAAGTTCTTGCTGCAATTTCATTTTTGATTTAGGGATTAAATCTGGAAAGACTTGTTGAGAGAGTCCCGCCAAACCTGTGATCTACAAGACTAGAGAGGACACTGGGGGGTTAGTCAAAGCCCCTTCGATGCCTAAGTCAGTATAAACTCTTAGTGAGAGAAAGTGTAGTGAGGAGAGAGAGACATAGAGTGTAGAGAGAAGTTGGAACCTGATGAGGTGAGGGGGAGAGGCCTTATTTATAGGCATGTGAGATGGGCCCGGGTATGGACCTCGGGTCGTAAGGGTATGGTCCTCAGGTCATGAGGGTATGGGCCTCGAGTACGGGCCTC